>KQ996426.1:58877-102999 GCA_001598015.1 Dorcoceras hygrometricum
CCTTCAAAATTCCTAGAAGCTTAAATCTGCCAAAGATACCTAATATCTTAGCTCAAACCAACGAAAGAAAGCTCACCCAAAGGATAGAAACGCACGGCGCAACTTACTGCTCAATTCAGCCGTTTCGCGTTCTCGCTCCAGCTCAACACAGCCTCCAAGATTGGTAGGAAAAGAAAGGTCTTCTCAAAAGGTTTGCAACGCTACCAAGAACTCGAAAATCGGAGGTCGGAATCAACGGCAAATCGCGATAGAAAGTGACGGTGAACAGTAGTTCGACGAGGGCTTGGAGAAGAAGAGATAAGATATATCTGGCTCAAAATAATTCTAAGTGTTGATCAACACTTCTATAAATACCTCTTCAAACCTCGCCTGCTGATTCACCAAGATCTATCGAAGAAATCAGCAGAAGTCTATCAGCAGCAATCTTCCCTTTTCATTTCGTAAAATCAGCAGCAACGACTAAACAATAATCTTACGAAAACGCTACAAAACGACACCGTAGCAACCATCAGCAGACAACAGCTCTCGCAAGCCAAAACAACCAAGAGCTGATAACAGCTCTCTCTACAAATCAATCTATCTGCTGGTCGCGAGAAAACACTCAAAACGACGACGCATCTACTAAACCAAACGACGTCATTTTCATACGTAATCAAATCTGCTAACAGCTGATCTTTCAAATGAAAAGCTCAAAACGCAGCGTTTTCACTTAATCAAACGACGCCGCTTCTCAACGCTCTTGCAAAAGCGCGCCTGCTGATCAGCAGCAACCAATACAACGCAAAACAACCAGCAGCAATGGATACGTCACGCCTACATCATCATATCTATCGACAGCTCTTGCGAATAGCTCTCAAACCATCTGCTGATCTCTTTTCACAAGCGCATCTGCTGAAACTAATAGTCAACGCTCCAAAATGTTGACTAACACGCGTCACTTCCTCGCTCAATCTCACGCTGCGCGCGATATCTACCAGCAGCAACTCCAATTCGCACCAAAGCCAGCAGATCTTCATGTGTCACGCTGATGTCACCATATCTGCTGATTCCAATTCCACCAGCAGGAGCTACAGTAACTTTGACCAGCGTTGACTTCACCAAAAATCGATATTTTCAACTCTTAAACTAGCGCTGCTACGGATAATTCAGTAGGACTTCATTTCTTTCGCAAAATCCTCAAAATACTCGTGATTAATCCCAAATCAAACCAATTAATCACTAATCTAAATTCTCAATCCTCACAATCACAATGTTCCCTACCAATGAAACATGGTACTTCGCATCGCAGATACTAGTCTCTAGCTCGGGCGGCCTTATCCTCATTTTGACGGCCCAATCGACTAGGAACATGTTCAGAATACACAGTGACTATTAGATTTGTTTCATGATAGCCGTCATACCCACTATCACATCTAACATACACTTTAGTGCATTCTAGGTCTTTACTCAACGCAATTGTTAATCATCATACAACACAATGAAAGTAAAGAATGCCATATAAATAAATGCGAATATCATATATAAAGATTGTTTCATAGAAGAGTCTATAAACACACACGCCACAAGTTGGCTAGTTGGGCATCTACTCTAACAGAAACTCATAATGCCCATATCTAGTTCGGAAAGCTGTCTTCGCCACGTCAGTGTCTCTAATCCGCAACTGGTGATAACCAGAGCGCAAATCAATCTTCGAGTACACAACCGATCCCTGCAACTGATCGAACAAGTCATCAATCCTCGGCAAAGGATACTTGTTCTTCACTGTTGCTTTATTCAACTGTCTGAAATCCACACACGTCCTCATGGATCCATCCTTCTTCACGAAAAGAATCGGAGCTCCCCAAGGCGACATGCTCGGTCTGATGAAGCCTTTCTCCAAGAGGTCTCTCAATTGATCCTTCAGCTCTCTCAACTCTGCTGGCGCCAACCGATACGGAGCTCTAGAAATCGAGGCGGTACCGGGCACCAACTCGATATTGAAGTCGATCTCACGTCTCGGAGGGAATCCAGGTATCTCGTCTGGAAACACGCCGGGAAACTCTCGGACAATCGGGATATCACTCAACTCCAATCGCTGCTCTTGGGAACTATCAAGCGCGTAGATCATGAATCCAGCGTTACTTAGAGATAGCAGGCTAAACATCTCCATGGCGGAAACCAGCGGAATCTTCGGACACGAATCAGCACCGTAGAAATCCCACTTCTCACCCGAATCAGGGCGAAATCTCACGCACGATGGAAGCAATCAACTGTAGCCTTATAGCTAGACAGCACATCCATCCCCAAGATACAATCAAAATCTCTAATCCCCAAAACAATCAGATTGGAGACCAAAACATGCTCATCAAATCTAATCAGACAATCAATCACTACCTCTCGGGACCACAGACTTACACCAGCGGGAGTATACACAGACACGACATCACACAATGGGGATGAACTCAACCCATGCTCAAACACAAACAAACTCAGATATGAAAGAATGTGATGCACCAGTGTCAAAAAGAACTCTCGCAGGATAATCAAAAATAAAGCATGTACCTCCAATCACCATGCCAGGAATCTCCTCAGCCTGCTCTCTTTTCAAAGCATTCGCCTGAGCCTGCTGGGGAATCTGAAACTGAGGTCGGGAGGGTCCTCCAAACCTAGATGGCTCACAAGGCTGAAATCCTGATCGCTGGGACTGAGAGAAAGGCTGTTGTCGCTGCGAAGAACCACTAGCGGAACCCTGTTGCGACTGTCCAGAAGACCGCCCTCCTATCGAAGGACACGCCCTAGCGAAATGTCCCGACTGACCACAAAGATGGCAAAGTCCTCTAACTCCACGACACTGCGAAGTCTCATGTCTCCCTCCGTACTGCCCACAAAATCCGCCGCCAGAACAACTGCCTGAACCGCTGCCTGAACCAGAACTCACGGAACCAGAGGAACTCGAATGGCCCTTCTTCTTGAATTTCTTTCCTCGAGGTCGGAACTGCTGGCGACTCGACTGCTGTGACCCCTGAGGAGACTGATATGACTGTGACACCGCCTGCGCTGGCTGAGAATCACGTCCAGTTTTCAGCTGCACCGGAGCCTCGGGATCCATCAAACTCTCCTCAATATCAACCGCATTGTTCACAGCTTCCATAAAGGTCGCCGGGGACCCAGACAAAACCATCCGGTAAAGATCAGGTCTCAAGCCCTTCAAGAATTTGTTCCTCTTCATCCGCTCTTGGTTCGCTACATGTGGCATGTACACCAAAAGCGCAGAAAACTGCCTCGCATACTCGGCCACTCGCATTTTACCCTGCTTGAGGTTGTCGAACTCTCGCTCTCGGCTGGAGAAGTAGGACTCCGGGGTATACTCCTGACGGAACGCCTCATAGAAGCTCTCCCAGGTGATCACCGCCCCACTATCACGAAGCATCCTAGAGGTACTTCTCCACCAGCGCTGCGCGTCATCCCGCAACTGCAGCACTGCCAACTTCAACCTCTTTTCCGGAGCGTACTCCAAGGTATTGAATAGCTCCTCCATCTGGACTAGCCAAGCCTCAGCTTTCGCACCACCCTCAGTAGCAGCAAACGTCGGAGGGTTCGTACGCTGAAATCGAGCTAAAACTAGTTCCATCTCACCTATCCTTCGAGTCACATCATCCACCCGACGAACATCCTCATCACTATCTGGAGCCCTGAACCCCTCAGCGGAACGTCTAGATCTACCTCTTCTCGGCGGCATCTACACAAGTCTAGAGGTAAGGCTAACAACAGATATAACATCAAGGCAGATAATAATCACATAAGTCACAGATTCAATCAACAATCAAATCAAAACTCTGTGCCTAGACTCGAGTGTGATCAAAAGAAATCGAGCTTATCCCAGTTTAAGCTCTGATACCAAAAATGTCAGGCCCCGTGCTAATTACTCACAATTAACACATAATAAACGCATAAACACAGAAGCTAAAATCAGGACTTAAAAATTTTTCGAAATCATTTGGGCCTAAACGTACAAACATACATTCAAAATATCGATAATTAAAATATAAGTTAACTCAAACTTATACAAACATGTAGCAACTACAATTCAAATCGAATACAGATCCCCAATACACAGCAACACGGGGCATCCCCCGGTTCAGTACATATCATAAATATAACTGGGACTCATGGGAAAGGGGATCGACCAACTGAACCTCCACTCTGTCCAGCCTGGCTACCTGAAGATCCTGCAAATGGGTAACACAGATCCAAGACACAAAAGCAGGAAAACAAATACGAGGCCAAGCCTCAGTACGAAGAGCTAACAAAACAGCTAAACATACAACATGCTATAAATCAATGTCATGAATGCATGAGGGCTATCAAAGAATCGGATAGCTAGACCAGTCCATCAACTGGCAAATCAAATCAAGCCTCTATACCACGCACAGCCAATCAGCTGGTGGAAATCATCGGTCCGTGATCATCGGGGCCCGTCAGCCCATCACAGCTCGGTGGTAGACACTCGAATCCGGTAGTCACCACTCCGATGATAGCGTTGGACTTTTCGGGCACGACTCATCAATCGGCCAGTCACAACGTGGCACCCAATCAGGTCATCAATTCAATCTGTCAAGGCTCAATATGTATGCATGTATGCCAATTAAATATCCAATAAACAATGCATACAAAATCAATACGTAAAACAGAAGGTAAATCAATCATTCAACACACTGATTCACGTAAATCACAACAGCAGGGTTCACAACATCAATCACAGCATGCTTACGCCTGAAGCTGCTAAGTGCTGCTCAATTCGTACCTCAATTCCACAAATTCTTCCTCACGGATTTCACAAAAAGGCACGGCAGAACTCACGGCCAGCAACAAGCTTTCTTCTGGCTTTGCTAATGCGAGGCAGAAGGTACCAGCAACTAAAATCTGTACAAGGTACTCAACATCTTAGCTCAAATCTGAACCTGCACGCTCTTAAACCTATGGCCAGGACTCAACACAAGTTCTACCTAGCTACGCAGGCTACTAACAACAAGAGCAAAGCTCAAAACATCAAAGGATGCTCACCCAAAAGTTCACGCTAGCAGGAGGAAAACACAGCACAGGTTTCTCCCAAAAACTTCGAACGCTAGCAACTCCACGCTTCCAAATTCAGCGTTAATTCAAGGTCTAAGATGGGTAGAAATCGAAAGAGCTAAGCTAGGGGAGTTCAACGCCACCAAGATTATCAAAAACAGAGGTTGGAAGCAATAGGAATCGACGATGGAAAGCTACAGTGAACAGTAGCAAGTCGAGGGTTTCAACAGAGAAGATAAGAAAATGACGGGTTGAGAAAATATTCTAAGTGTAATTCGACACTTCTATTTATTCCTCAATTCAATGGCTACTGTCTAAATCAATCACCGACAAAAACAGATCTCTGCAACGCAAAATAGTGCCAAACATATTTCGCAATCCAGCGCTCACAATCAAACAGACTTCACAACGTTAATTTAAAATGCTCGCGCTAAAATCAAAGCGACAGCGTTTCGATAAAACAGATCTCATTGCTCAAAAAGATCTCTCCACAACGCCAACAACCACCAGATCTCTCGCTCGTGCAATACAAAACACGCTAAACGCTGAGGACTCCAAAATGACGACGCAGCAACTTAAAGGAACGACGTCGCTTCACTCAAAACAGATCTTAGCGCTTAACACAACAGATCTCTACGCCTTAGCAATGCATAATGCTAAACAACTTCGCACAGCAAAACAGATTCCTCAACTATGCGCGCTATACCAGATGTCAACTCTACATGTTGACTAGCACATGAAATCTGCTTACGTCAGTAGATTTATACACGCGAACAATCACCCGCGTTCAATACAACGAAACCAGCTCTCACAATTCAGCGATCACCTGCTACAGTTCCGTTGACTATCGTTGACATCTGAAAATGCGAAAGGAAGAACGCTGCACTCTCAACTATCCAGATCTCACCCGATAATCCCGAACTAAAATCTGGACAACTCCAACTAGAGATCTGAATTTCTCAAATCAGATTTCACCAAAATTTCGAAATTCCAGAAATCGAAAATCTTAATTCTCGTGACTAATACTACTCCAAAATCTGATTAATCACAAATCTTGAAATCTGATTCCTCACAAGAAAGGTTGAGAATTCTGCTTCCACATGAATTTTCTAAATTTTCTGATGAGCAGAGCCATTGCGTCCTTGCTCATCTCATCTGTAGATCTGCTGTCAGTAGAGCATGGACTTTGATCTGGGATGGAAGCAGCCAGAGCTTTAGTTGGTTGAGATGTAGATGGCTCCATTTTGGCTCTGGTTTCTAGTTCGAACTCGTATGCCTTCAGGTTAGCAAACAAGTCATGTATGACGATGGAAGAAACAGAGGTTGGAAGCAACAGGAATCGACGATGGAAAGCTACAGTGAATAGTAGCAAGTCGAGGGTTTCAACAGAGAAGATAAGAAAATGACGGGTTGAGAAAATATTCTAAGTGTAATTCGACACTTCTATTTATTCCTCAATTCAATGGCTACTGTCTAAATCAATCACCGACAAAAACAGATCTCTGCAACGCAAAATAGTGCCAAACACATTTCGCAATCCAGCGCTCACAATCAAACAGACTTCACAACGTTAATTTAAAATGCTCGCGCTAAAATCAAAACGACAGCGTTTCGATAAAACAGATCTCATCGCTCAAACAGATCTCTCCACAACGCCAACAACCACCAGATCTCTCGCTCGCGCAATACAAAACACGCTAAACGCCGAGGACTCCAAAATGACGATGCAGCAACTTAAAGGAACGACGTCGCTTCACTCAAAACATATCTTAGCGCTTAACACAACAGATCTCTACGCCTTAGCAACGCATAATGCTAAACAACGTCGCACAGCAAAACAGATTCCTCAACTATGCGCGCTATACCAGATGTCAACTCTACATGTTGACTAGCACATGAAATCTGCTTACGTCAGCAGATTTCTACACGCGAACAATCACCCGCGTTCAATACAACGAAACCAGCTCTCACAATTCAGCGATCACCTGCTACAGTTCCGTTGACTAGCGTTGACATCTGAAAATGCGAAAGGAAGAACGCTGCACTCTCAACTATCCAGATCTCACCCGATAATCCCGAACTAAAATCTGGACAACTCCAACTAGAGATCTGAATTTCTCAAATCATATTTCACCAAAATTTCGAAATTCTAGAAATCGAAAATCTTAATTCTCGTGACTAATCCTACTCCAAAATCTGATTAATCACAAATCTTGAAATCTGATTCCTCACAAGAAAGGTTGAGAATTCTGCTTCCACATGAATTTTCCAAATTTTCTGATGAGCAGAGCCATTGCGTCCTTGCTCATCTCATCTGTAGATCTGCTGTCAGTAGAGCATGGACTTTGATCTGGGATGGAAGCAGCCAGAGCTTTAGTTGGTTGAGATGTAGATGGCTCCATTTCGGCTCTGGTTTCTAGTTCGAACTCGTATGCCTTCAGGTTAGCAAACAAGTCATGTAACTCCAGTTTTTTCAAATCTTTTGACTCCCTCATGGCCATAGTCTTTACATCCCATTCTTTGGGGAGTGCACGCATCACTTTTAGAGCCAGCTCTCTGTTGCTGTAAGTTTTATTCAGTCTGTCTAGTTCGATCACCAGAGAGCTGAATCTTTCATCAAATTGGGCCATGGTTTCTTCGGGCTTCATCTTGATGAGCTCAAATTTTTGCAAGGCTACAGTCAGCTTGTTTTCTTTTGTTTCCTCATTTCCTTCACAGATCTGGACCAGCTTTTCCCATATTTCTTTTGCAGTGGTGAATGTCTAGATTTTGCTAAACATGTTATTGTCTAGCGTCTTGTATAGTATGTCTTTTGCGCATTATCGAGAGTTTTGCCTTCTTCTTATCTTCGGAACTCCACTCCTGTCTAGGCTTCTCAATCCATTGAGGTGCACCATCAGCTATAGCAATAGCAGTGTTTACTTTTAGTATCGACATTGGTCCGTTAGTGATTACAAACAACATGTCATCATCTTGTGCAGCTAAATGCGCTTGCATCCGGATCTTCCAGACGTCGTATTCCTCCTTGGAGAACATAGGAATTTTGAGTGAGAGACCGACATATTTAACAATAATAATGACTAAAACGTTCAGACACTGAGAAAATCCGCTCTGATACCACTTTTTAGGATCGAAAAGAGTGCTTGAGAGTTCAGAGGGGGGGGGTGAATGAACTCCTTTGCTAATTTTAAACGAATAGTTTATTTTGAAAGGATTTTATAGCTCAAAGCCAACTTCCAGCCGAACTACCAGCTGGAAGGTTTTCTCAGTGATGCTATTGTCTCACGTAATAAAGTTATTTTATGCGGAATAAACGTGATTCAAGCAGCTGAACAATTTAATCAAAGTGCAGAAATAAAGACAATAAGAACAAGTGAGTTGTTTCTGGATGTTCGGAGCAATCTCTCCTACGTCTACCCTTCTTCCACGACGGGAAGGATTTCACTAGAAGGCTTTGATTTATACAACTTTTGTACAAACCCACTCTCGTGACCCTCAGCCAAGAGAACTCCTAGCAACAAAGGACACGTAGACCCGCAGCCTGGTTCATTACTACAAACACTTTAGTGATCAGCTTTTTAGCTATCTTACGACACACAAACCCTCAGCCTTGTTCGTATTTCAACAGTTAAAGCTCTCAGCTGGTTGTGCTACTCTAGCACTCAGACACTCTCTATTTCTGATTTTACAAATCAAGTTAAAGTCTACAGAAATGTGTGTAGAAGAGTTGGTGACAGGAAGAGTATGTTTGATATGTGTGTGTGTCACTTTTGACGAGCTGGTTCAAAAAATTAACTATGCTTCAGTGAAGGACTTGTGTAATACTGAATGATCTCGTGTGTATCTGGCGTTCTTCACGATTTTTCTTCTCTTCTATATATATACTCCTTGGATGTAACGGTAATAAATGTTACCAGTAGACACATTGAATACATCCAAGCTGAGATATCTGCGACGCCTTAAATGCTTGTACTATGAAAGTACATCTTCAATAAATGCATTTCCATTTTTGGTAAATCTGCACTGTCTTTAGTATGGTGTCATATCCCTGCATTTTTGGTCTTAGCTTCAAGTGGTTTCAACGACCACACATCATTGCAGAGATGTCCACTGAATAGCTTCAGATGGCATAGTACTTTAGTCATTCCAAATTTCAAATTCCTTATGTCGTTGTTATACCCAGCTGAATTTTCAATTCCATGTATCGAGCTGATAAACTCTTCTGAAATTATGGCTGATATTTGCATTGTCTACTCATCCAGCTGATATAGCTTTTACTGTCTCAGTATCCAGCTGGTTCACTCATTCGAGCTGGTTTCTTGTGCTTTACATCGTTCAGCTTTTTGAAATATATCTTCAGGCTGGTTTGACTTTGACCTCAATACTTCGAGCTGATTTCTTTGTTGAGCGTGATGAGTCTTGTCCGGTCCTTGACGCTTTGGTTTGAATGATCTCGTTTATGGATTCTTTTTCCTGTTAAGTATTTCATCACCAAAACTTCTTGAATTTGTGTCCCAACATATACCCGGGTTGTCCATAGCAATAACAGAGTCAAAACAGACGTGACTGGTGTTGGTGAAGAGTGATTGTGAGACCCGAGTATTCGTTGATCAGATTCATCTTGGATGAATCGGGATTGAACCAGCTGTTGTTTGATGTGCTTGGTGTAGCCATCAGAGGTCGTTAAGTGTTAGAATCAGCGGTTGGAAAGACATCAGACATTGCGTGGAAGACGTCTGTTTTGTATATCGGGTGTTGGATCAGCCGTGAGTGATCGCGTCCAGATATTGGTCTTTCAGATGTTGTGGATCAGCTGTGTTAGTTTTTAGATGTCGCGTGGAGATGTCTGGTTCAGCTGTTGGATCAGTTGGTAGCGATCGTATTCAGATGTCAGGTACAGTAGCTCTTCGATAGGAATCAGATGTTGGTTTTGTTAGCGTGTTTTGTAGCAGTTATATGTCGTTTTGATAAGTTGGAACGACAACGTTTTGAGTGGAGCGCTTTGTACCAGCTGTTGGTTATGATAGACATCAGCTGTTGAGAGATTTGGTGCGTTGTTTTATTCAGCTGCTGGTTTGTTGATCAGCTGTTGGTTAGCGATCAGCGGTGACTAGCGGGCGACGTCGTTTTGTTTATTTGTTTGCTGTTTAGCGATAGTCAAAAGCTGATGCGAGATTTCAGCTGCTGGTTGGGAATATTAGTTGTGACAACTGATTTTGTCGGTGGAATCTGTTGCTGTTTTTATCAGCTGTTGAGAAGTGTATTTAATAGGGGACTTGGCTATTGTTCTCTATTATTGTTTTCCCATACTTAGAATATTTTCCCTAGATTTCCCAATCTCTGTCGCGAACCCTAAGCACTGTTCATCGTAGCTTTTCTCCGTCGATTCCCGTCGTTCCCCGTCTCTGTTTTGAGCAAGACCGGTGGTGCTGCACTCCTTGAGAGTTGCTCTTTCGATTGATACCACTTTTGGAAGCTGTGGTAGGCTGGAAGTAGGATCGCGAAGTTGCTATCTTCGGCAGTGTGTTCGTGTGTGCAGGTAGAACTTTGAATTGTTGTTAAGATCTTACCTCGAGCGTTTGTTTAAGCTTCCTGTTGAGTTAGATATGTAGGATAATTGCTGGTTTGAGTTGTAGCTCCCAGCCGTGTGATTCTGTGTTTAGCGTCCCTTGAGAATTATGCTGTTGCTTTGTTCAGGTTGTGTATCAGATTTCTCGGGACCTCGTTTGTGGTAATTGTTGCACAGAATATCGAGGTACGGATTTGGAGCTTGAAATTCAGCGTGATTATGGGTTGGATAATTTGTGAGGTTGCTGTTTGTGTGAATTTCCGTGTATGATTAATGTTGCATATGTTTTATGCTATCTGTTTTGTTAGCTGTTGCATACACGCATATTCCTTTCAGCTGTTGCAGACATGTCTTGTTGCTGTTCTGTTCTTACCAGGATGCGAGGGCGAGTGGCAATACCGAACTCTCATCTCCCTGCTGGGATTTTTTAGCCCTCATGCGCCGAGTGGTTAACTACCACGGTTCATGAGTTGGGCAACGGCAGGTTGAGCTGTTTGATGCATCTGGTATTCGGGTGTGGTGTAAAGATGAGCGGGTAATTCCCGTATGCTTGTACACACACCAGTGGCCACTATTCGTTGCAGATTCAGTTGAGCTGTGCTTGAGTTCCTTGGCTTCCTTCTTTGGTTGTAGCCTTCGGCTGTTGTCCCGTTCTTCATGCATAGCATCTGCATTTTATCTTTGCCGTCCATTGCTGATTTATAGTTGCTCTCCGTACTGGGGTTTGACCCCATGTCCCTAGACCTATATAGCTAGTAGTCTGTCGTATTCAGTTGTGGTTGTTGTCAGGTATTTGATGCATATTTATGCTGTACTGTTTTACTATGGCTTGTAGACCTTGCTTGTTGTGCAACTGGGATTATTTTGAGTATTGCCATATTTTAAATTATATTATTTTAAACCGTCAGGCCAAAAGCAAAAATTTTAACCACTTTTTAGTTGCTTCCGTTATGTTTTGCGTGGTTTAACTCTGATGTGAGCACGAGGTCTGACATTTTTGGTATCAGAGCTTAAGCTGGGATAAGCTCAATTTCTTGGATCACACTCGAGTCTAGGCACAATGTGTGTGTGCTTGTGCTTGACTATGTGTTTATGTGCTGCGTATTATTTGTGTTATGTGATTATATGATGTTTCTGCTCTGTGTTATTTTATCCTATTTAGTGCCTTCGTAGAGATGCCGCCTAGACGTAGGGGTAGAGGTAGAGGACAGTTTCCGGACGAGTCAGGAGGTCAGAACGAGGATCAGCATAGTTTCCCTTCCCGTGGTCGCGGTAGGCGAGTGGAGGAGGAAGTTGATGACTTGACAACCCGTGTGGAGAGCATGGAGATTGTGATGGATAGGTTCCAAAGGATGAGTCCCCAGATTCAATGGTGACGAGTCTAGTGAGGATGCGGATTCGTGGCTAAGGCACATCACTGGTTTGTTCGATCGTGTTCAGTATGATGATGTGCTTCGGTTGAGTTTGGCGACCTTCCAGCTGAGGAAGAGTGCGGAGCATTGGTGGTGTGGCGCTTCAAGGACGCTAGAGGAGACAGGTGTGGAGATTACTTGGGATAGTTTCTGCGTTGCCTTTCGGCAGGAGTACATCCCGGAGTCGTACGTGAACGCTCGTGAGCGAGAGTTCGATCATTTGGAGCAAGGTACGATGTCTGTGCGAGAGTATGCTCGGTTGTTTTCTTCTCTTTTGGCGTATGTTCCGCATGTTGCTGGCCGGAAGAGGGCCAAGAGGACTAAGTTTATTGAGGGTTTGAATGAAGAGCTGTATTCGATGGTGCTGACGAGCAAATCGAAGAGTTATGCTGAAGCAGTGGATAATGCAATTGATATCGAGGAAGGTCTGTGGAGCCGGAGGTCGCGTGCTAGACCTCAGGGTGCTCAGGGTGGTCGTCCCGCTGTTCAGGGAGCGCAGTCCTCTCAGTCTTCGTAGTCAGCTCATCAACCCCAGCAGCAGCAGCAGCAGTCTGGCCGTCATAGGTTCCGACATCGTGGCCATCATTTTAAGAAGAAGTCTGGTTCTGGTTCTTCTGGGTCTGGTAGCTCTAGTAGCAGTGGTTCTAGGGCAGAGTTCTGTGGCTTCTGTGGAGGCAAACATTCGTCGACTCAGTGCGTTGGTGTGCAGGGCTCTTGTAATATCTGTGGTCAGTATGGGCATTTCACGAGGGTGTGTTCGTCGGCTGGATCGCAGCAAGCCGCAGCCCCACCTCAGGGTCCAGGAGCATCGTCTAGGGGTCGTTCCTCTCAGTTTCAGCAGCCTAGGGTTGGAGAGATGTAGTTTAGGCCGTTCCAGTTGCCTGGTCCGTCGCGTTTCGGGCAGTCGTCTCAGCAGCATTTCTCTTGACCCCAACATGCTCAAGCGAACGCTATTACTAGGGAGCAAGCCTGGCACGGCTCCGATTTCACGTGCACCATATAGTTTAGCACCTGCCGAGTTGAGAGAGCTCAAGGTGCAACTGGATGATTTGCTGGAAAAAGGTTTTATCAGACCTAGCATGTCGCCGTGGAGAGCGCCTATCTTGTTTTTCAAGAAGAAGGATGGCACAATGAGAATGTGCATTGACTTCCGTCAGCTGAACAAAGTTACTGTTAAGAATAAGTACCCGTTTCCAAGGATCGACGACTTTTTTACCATTTGCAAGGTTCTGCTGTATATTCAAAGATCGATCTACGTTCAGGGTACCATCAGTTGAGAGTTAGAGATCAAGAAGTCACGAAGACTGCTTTTCGTACTAGGTACGGGCACTTTGAGTTTCTGGAAATGCCTTTCGGATTGACCAATGCTCCTGCAGTCTTCATGGATTTGATGAAACGAGTCTTCCAAGGGTTTATAGATCAGTTTGTGATAGTGTTCATCGACGACATCTTGGTGTATTCGAAGACTCCTTTGGAGCATAAGGAGCATTTGAGAGTTGTTCTTCAGACGTTGAGGGACTCGCAGCTGTATGCTAAATTCTCTAAGTGTGAGTTCTGGCTGGATCGCATCGTGTTTTTGGGTCATGTGATTTCAGCGTATGGCATTTCTGTGGATCCCAGTAAGGTAGATGCTGTTTTAAACTGGGAGCGACCTAGGAATGTGTCTGAGGATCGTAGTTTCTTTGGTCTGGCTGGCTATTACCGTAGTTTTATAGAGCGTTTCTCTAGTATAGCTAGGCCGATGACTCAGTTGACTCAGAAAGACAAGCGGTTCGTTTGGACTGAGCAATGTGAGAATGCTTTTCAATTGCTCAAGGATAAGTTGACTACTGCGCCTGTGTTGGCTTTGTCGTCTGGTTCAGGTGGCTTCGTCGTGTGTTCCGATGCTTCGCTCAATGGATTGGGCTGTGTGTTGATGCAGCATGGTCGAGTCATTGCGTATGCCTCGCGGTAGTTGAAACCGCACGAGACTCGATACCCAGTTCATGATCTGGAGATAGTAGCTGTGCTATTGCGTTGAAGATTTGGCGCCACTATCTGTATGGTGAACAGTTTGTGGTGTATTCGAACCACAAGAGTTTGCAGTATTTGTTTTCACAGCCTGACTTAAATATGAGACAGCGTAGGTGGATGGAGCTGCTGAAGGATTTTGATTGCGAGATCAAATACCAGCCTGGGAAAGCGAACGTAGTTGCTGATGCGTTGAGCAGGAAGGCTCCAGAAAAGATGCTTGCATCGCTGTGTATTTCTAAGGACTGTGAGCATCTGAGCACTACGGGTTGGAGGTTTTACCCGGCTGAGGATTATGTTGTGGTTTCTTTCTTTCCAAGTTGAGCCACAGATCATTTCGAGCATTAGAGCCGCTCAAAGGACAGATCCTTCCATCCACGAGTTGAAGTTGAAGGTCAGGGCTGGTCAACTTGAGGACTATTCGGTTTCATCTGATGGTTGTTTGCGTTTCCGTGGTCGGTTGGTTGTGCCCAATCTGATAGATCTTCAGGAGGAGATCCTTAGAGAAGCGCATTGTAGTAGACACAGTGTTCATCCTGGTGCACGGAAGATGTACCATGCGTTAAAGCCACACTTCTGGTGGGCTGGTTTGAAGAGTGACGTTGCTAGATTCGTTGCTCGTTGCTTGAACTGTCAGATGGTTAAGGCTGAAAGGATGAGACCTGGTGGCCTGTTGCAGAGTGGAAGTGCCCCAATGGAATTTGGAGCACATAGCGATGGATTTTGTGACGCATTTGCCTCGTTCAAGCAGAGGTTGTGATGCGATTTGGGTTGTAATCGACAGATTGTCGAAGTCTGCACATTTTATTCCCTATTGTATGACGTTCTCGTTGAAAAAAATGGCAAAACTGTACGTAGATTTTGTGGTTAGATTGCACGGTGTGCCTGTTTCGATCGTTTCGGATCGAGATCCAAGGTTTACTTCCGGTTTTGGAAGCATTTGCAAGCAGCTTTGGGTACCAGATTGGCTATGAGTACCGTGTATCACCCCCAGACAGATGGTCAATCTGAGAGAACTATCCAGACGTTGGAGGATATTTTGAGAGCTGTTGTGATGGATTTTGGTGGTAGCTGGCAAGATGCATTGTCTTTGGTTGAGTTTTCCTATAATAACAGCTACCAAGTGACGATTGGTATGGCACCGTTTGAAGCTTTGTATGGCAGAAAGTGCAGATCGCCTGTATGTTGGGAGAAGTGGGGGAGAAGCAGCTGTCTTCCCCAGATTTTGTGCAGCAGATGAAGGATCATGTGGATCTGATTCGACAACTGATGAAAGCTGCCCAGGATCTCCAAGCCAGTTATGCGAATAGGAGGCATAGACCTCTAGAGTTTCAGGTTGGTGATCTCGTTTTCCTTAAATTTTCTCCGTTTCGCAGTGTTATGCGCTTTGGACACAAGGGAAAGTTAGCCCCTCGTTATGTTGGATCGTATGAGATAGTTGAGAGGATTGGCCCTTTGACGTATCGGATGTTGTTGTCGTTAGAATTATCTTCTCTACATGATGTCTTTCATGTTTCCATGCTGAGGAAGTATGAGCCAGATCCGATGAGAGTAGTTGAGAGGATTGGCCCTTTGACGTATCGGATGTTGTTGTCGTTAGAATTATCTTCTCTACATGATGTCTTTCATGTTTCCATGCTGAGGAAGTATGAGCCAGATCCGTCTAATGTGTAGAGAACTGACGATATTGAGCTAGATCAGACGTTGAGCTACGTTGAGTATCCCTTGCAGATTTTGGACCGTAAAGAGAAACAGTTGAGGACCAAGACCATTCCCTTAGTGATGGTTCAGTGGAGCAAACATGGTAGAGAGGAAGCTACTTGGGAACTGGAAGAGAAGATGCAACGTCAATGGCCGCATCTGTTTGCGTGAGTGTTGCATCAAATTCCAGTAGTTGTTTGCCCAGTTATCTTGAACTCTTGGCAGTGGCATGAGTTCTGCTGTTTGTTTTCTGGACTTGTTGATTTCGAGGACGAAATCGTGTTTTAGTGGGGGAGAGATGTGAGACCCAAGTATTCATTGATCAGATTCGTCTTGGATGAATCGGGATTGAACCAGCTGTTGGTTGATGTTCTTGGTGTAGCCATCAGAGGTCGTTAAGTGTTAGAATCAGCGGTTGGAAATATATCAGATGTTGCGTGGAAGACGTCTGTTTTGTATATAGGGTGTTGGATCAGCCGTGAGTGATCGCGTCCAGATGTTTGTCTTTCAGATGTTGTGGATCAGCTGTGTTAGTTGTCAGATGTCGCGTGGAGATGTCTGGTTCAGCTGTTAGGTCAGTTAGTAGCGATCGTATTCAGATGTCGAGTACAGTAGCGCTTCGATAGGAATCAGATGTTGGTTTCGTTAGTGTGTTTTGTAGCGGGATCGTTTTGATAAGTTGGAATGACAGCATTTTGAGTGGAGCGCTTTGTACCAGCTGTTGAGAGATTTTGTGCGTTGTTTTATTCAGCTGCTGGTTTGTTGATCAGCGGTTGGTTTGATCAGCTGTTGGTTAGCGACCAGCAGTAACTAGCAGGCGACGTCGTTTTGCTTAGTTGTTCGCTGTTTAGCGATAGGCAAAAGCTGATGCGAGATTTCAGCTGCTGGTTGGGAATATTAGTTGTGACAATTGATTTTTTCGATGGAATCTGTTCCTGTTTTTATCAGCTGTTGAGAAGTGTATTTAATAGGGGACTTGGCTGCTGTTCTCTATTATTGTTTTCCCATACTTAGAATATTTTCCCCCGATTTCCCAATCTCTGTCGCAAACCCTAAGCACTGTTCATCGTAGCTTTTCTCCATCGATTCCCGTCGTTCCCCGTCTCTGTTTTGAGCAAGACCGGTGGCGCTGCACTCCTTGAGAGTTGCTCTTTCGATTGATACCACTTTTGGAAGCTGTGGTAGGTTGGAAGTAGGATCGCGAAGTTGCTATCTTCGGCAGTGTGTTCGTGTGCAGGTAGAACTTCGAATTGTTGTTAAGATCTTACCTCGAGCGTTTGTTTAATCTTCCTGTTGAGTTAGATATGTAGGATAATTGCTGCCGTGTGATTCTGTGTTTAGCGTCCCTTGAGAATTATGCTTGTTGCTTCGTCCACGTTTTGTATCAGATTTCTCGGGACCCCGTTGTGGTATTGTTGCACAGAATATCGAGGTACGGATTTGGAGCTTGAAATTCAGCGTGATTATGGCTTGGATAATTTGTGAGGTTGCTGTTTGTGTGAATTGCCGTGTATGATTGATGTTGCATATGTTTTATGCTATCTGTTTTGTTAGATGTTGCATACACGCATATTCCTTTCAGCTTTTGCAGCCATGTCTTGTTGCTGTTCTGTTCTTACCAGGATGCGAGGGCGAGCGGCAATACCGCACTCTCATCTCCCTGCTGGGATATTGGTAGCCCTCATGCGTCGAGTGGTTAACTACCACATTTCATGAGTTAGGCAACGCAGGTTGAGCTGTTTGATGCATCTGGTATTCGGGTGTGGTGTAAAGATGAGCGGGTAATTCCCGTATTCTTGTACACACACCAGTGGCCACTATTCGTTGCAGATTTAGTTGAGCTGTGCTTGAGTTCCTTGGCTTCCTTCTTCGGTTGTAGCCTTCGGCTGTTGTCCCGTTCTTCATGCATAGCATCTGCATTTTATCTTTGCTATTCATTGCTGATTTATAGTTGCTCTCCGTACTTGGGTTTGACCCCATGTCCCTCTGGGGCTTGGTTTGTTTTGTTTGCCTGTTGTTGTTCAGGGTTTCTAGATTACTCAGCTGGTCGTGAAGTTGGCTCGGCTGGAGGTGCCCCAGGAGTTGGATAGAGTGTCCCAGTTATGTATTTATTTATATGCACTGGTATCACTGCGGGTGGGATGTCCCGGGTGATGCTTAGACCTATATAGCTAGTAGTCTGTCGTATTCAGTTGTGGTTGTTGTCAGGTATTTGATGCATATTTATGATGTACTGTTTTACTGTGGCTTGTAGCCCTTGCTTGTTGTGCAACTGGGATTATTTTGAGTATTGCCATATTTTAAATTATATTGTTTTAAACCGTCAGGCCAAAAGCAAAAATTTTAACCACTTTTTAGTTGCTTCCATTATGTTTTGCGTGGTTTAACTCTGATGTGAGCACGAGGCCTGACAGTGATGATGCCATCGCATCTAGTTGATAAAGAGATAGAACACTTGAAAAATATTTGCAGAGAACACACAAGGAGAGTACGAGAACAAGAGTACCAGAGAGTAAAAAGCTTAAGGTAAGTGAAAGGTTAAATAGGAAACGCCGCAATATATTCAAGGAATGCAAAAAGTTACTGGAGAGAGAAAATGTGGATGTGACTTTTCGCATGATGACAAACCATGTGTCAATCATCCGACGGCGCGTACAATATTTTGAAATGATTTTGAAAAGATTTTATCAAAATTGCGAAAGAAGAAAGTGATTTTAAAATAATTTTTCAAATATTTTAATCGTACAGTGAAAAGTTAAAAACACGCGCCAAAACCTTATATCGTCACAACTGGTGCAGCTGATTTAATTTCATCACAGCTGATTTGATATATCGCTGAGGGTGGAGCAGGAGCTGATCACAGATAAGTATCAGTTGTGTATATGTGACATCTGAGTGTATCCAAATCCCACATATTCAGCTGACTCAGTGCTTAACAATGCATATCCTTGTTCCCCCTACGATTAAGATCCTATCCAACGCAATATGCTTGCCTCAGCTGAAAGTCTTTGCGTTCCCCCTGAACAGAAGACTCGCAGCTGAGTTAAGCAACAGCTGTCAACCTGCAAATTGTTAGTGCACAGACATTTCAAGGCAATTCTAAGAGACCTAATATGTTTCTAAAAAAGAAAACTTAGCGTCTGGTAGAGGCTTTGTGAAGATGTCAGCTACTTGCTGTTCAGTCGACACATACTCCAGTCGGACGTCTTTCTTTAGCACGTGGTCCCTTATGAAATGATGCCTGATGTCTATGTGCTTTGTCCTTGAGAATCCATAGTATTTGAGCACAAAAGCTGCCAGCTGCTAGGTACTCCGCTTCAGCTGTGGACGTTTGCTTCTTACTGAACCGGGAAATCAGTCGATCCTCTAAAAATTGACAAGTCCCACTTGTGCTTCTACGATCAATCCTACATCCTGCGTAGTCTGCATCACTATAATCGATTAGTTGAAAGTCTGAGTCTTTGGGATACCAAAGACCCACATTGGAAGTTCCTTTCAAATATTTTAAAATTTTTTCACATCAATATAATGCGATTGTTTAGGCTCTGCTTGAAATCTAGCACACATACAGACAGCAAACATGATGTCTGGTCGGCTAGCAGTTAAGTACAGAAGGGAGCCAATTATACCACGATATAAAGATACCTCAATGGCAGATCTAGCTTCGTCTTTCTCTAGTTTGATTGATGAGCGCATTGGGGTCGATGCTGCTGAACAGTTGTCCATGCCAAATTTCTTCAGCAGTTCTTTCGTGTAAGCCCAGAAAGAATGTTAGCTCGCCCATCATGATCATCTCAAATTTGTCATGCATCAGCTTAGAGAACTTTTGACATAATTTGGGGTTAGTTGACCCAAAAATAATATCGTCAACATAGATCTGTACCAATAAGACATGATCAGCTTTAATAAGTTTGAACAGAGTCTTATCAACAGTGCCTATAGTGAAATCATGCTCGATTAAGAATTTGGACAGTGTATCATACCAAGCTCTGGGTGCTTGCTTCAACCCATATAGAGCTTTATCCAGTTTATAAACGTGGTTTGGATAGGTATGATCTACGAAGCTAGGAGGTTGTGCAACATACACTTCCTCTGTCAGAATGCCATTAAGAAATACACTCTTAACATCCATTTGAAACACTTTAAAATCTTTGAATGCATCATAAGCAAGAAACAAACGTATGGCTTCTAGTCTAGTTACTGGTGCAAAGGTTTCATCAAAGTCTATTCCTTCCATTTTCCTAAATCCCTGAGCTACCAGTTTAGCTTTATTTCTAGTTACTATTCCATCTTCATTCAGTTTGTTCCTAAAGACCCATCGTGTTCCTATAACTGAATGATTTGAAGGTCTAGGTACAAGTTGTCATACGTTATTTCTCTTAAACTGATTTAATTCCTCCTGCATAGCTTCTACCCAGCTTGGGTCTGCTAAGGCTTCATCTATTTGTTTAGGTTCTATATGCGAGATGAATGCAGAGTCAAAATGATCATGAAATATCTGGCTTCGTGTGCGACCAGGAGATTCAATTTTCTATGACCTGCTCGGGTGGATGATTTCTATTCCACCGGAGATCAATTCCAACTGGATTTGCTCCCTGTTCTGCTTGGATTTCTTGCTGGATAGCCACGTCTGGATTATCTGTCACCAATTGATGATTTGTGTTGCTGGCTTGTGCTTCAGATGTTGGTCTAGATGCCAGCAGAGTCAAAATGATCATGAAATATCTGGCTTCGTGTGCGACCAGGAGATTCAATTTTCTATGACCTGCTCGGGTGGATGATTTCTATTCCACCGGAGATCAATTCCAACTGGATTTGCTCCCTGTTCTGCTTGGATTTCTTGCTGGATAGCCACGTCTGGATTATCTGTCACCAATTGATGATTTGTGTTGCTGGCTTGTGCTTCAGATGTTGGTCTAGATGCCAAATGATGTGAAGTACTCGCAACTGGTGCGTCAGATGTTGGTCTATGTGTGGCAAGATCTGTTTGTACAACATCTGTTTGAGCAGCATCTGTTTGAGAATCTTGTGCATTTGGCGCTACAGCTCCAGCAGCAGGCACACTTGGAGAGATCTGATCCTGTGTTGAGTCAACGTTAGTCAAATCGATGACTACTGGATTACCTGTCAGATCTTGTTGAGCATTGTTGTGCGGTGTGTCCAGTGCTGGTTCCATCTCTGCTGAATGTCTTTGTGGAGCCACGTCATCATCTGAGTCATCAATGCTGGATGATTCTAGACATGTACATAGATCGTTAAGGCTCGCAGCTGAGTTGGATCTAAAACTTGTCTCATCAAAGACAACGTGTGCTGACTCTTCAACGGTTAGACTCCGATTGTTGAATACTCGATAAGCCTTGCACGCTGCTGAATAACCTAGGAAGATACCTGCATCAGATTTAGCATCAAAAGCTGTTATGTGCTTTTTGCCATTATTACGAATGAAACATCTGCACCCAAACATCCTGAAATATGAAATATCAGGTTTCTTGTCACTCCAGATCTCATATGGGGTTTTACCGTGCAACTTATTAATCATAGATCTGTGCTGAGTGTAGCAAGCTGTGTTAACTACTTCTGCCCAGAATTTTTGTGAAATACCAGAATAAGCAATCATAGATCTAGCAGCTTCTTTTAAAATATGATTTCTCCTCTCAGCAAGCCCGTTCTGCTGAGGAGTTCTAGCTGCTGAAAGCTCATGCTTTATCCCAATGTCTTCTAGATAAGAAGTTAACTTATGATTTAAAAATTCAGTACCACGATCACTTCTTATCCTGTTGACTGTACAAGATCTGTCATTTTGCAAACGTTATAAAAGGCGTATCAGCTGGTCAGTGGTATCAGATTTTTCCTTTAAAAACAACACCCAAGTAAATTTTTTAAAATCACCAATAACAACTAGGGTGTAGTTCGTTCTCCCCAAGCTAGTTACGGGAATAGGACCAAAAATATCCATATGTAAAATCTCTAAGCTTCGGGAAGAACGTTTACCGCCTTTATTTTTAAAAGTAGATTTGATTTGTTTACCAAGCTGACATGCGGCACAGATCTTGTCCTTTGAAAAATTTATTTTGGGCAGACCAGAGACCATTTCATGCTGACTCAAATAGGCAAGCGTTTTAAAGTTTAGATGGTCATTAGCTGATGCCACAACCAGCTCTTGGAAGAGTTGGCTGCTAAGCAAATTTGTTCAGATCCCATGGGTTCTGACCAATTGATAATGTAGGTATTCGTCCTTTGAAAAATTTATTTTGGGCAGACCAGAGACCATTTCATGCTGACTCAAATAGGCAAGCGTTTTAAAGTTTAGATGGTCATTAGCTGATGCCACAACCAGCTCTTGGAAGAGTTGGCTGCTAAGCAAATTTGTTCAGATCCCATGGGTTCTGACCAATTGATAATGTAGGTATTCCCCGATCTTTTACCTACCAATACAGTCAATCCTTCTGGACTCTGAACTGTGCATGTGTGCTGTTGAAAGTTAACTATGTAACCCTTGTCACATAGCTGACTTATGCTAATCAAATTATAACGCAAGTTATCAACAACTAAGACATCTTATATAGAAATGTTACCGTGGATAAGCTTACCCTTACCCACAGTATTACCGTGAGCATTGTCACCAAAGACAATATTTGCTCCTCTGTGAGGTGTCACATCTGTTAGCAGCTTTGGGTTTCCAGTCATATGTCTTGCACAACCGCTGTCCAGGTACCATATGGTTGATTCATCAGCAGCTTTGTACCTGTTATCCTGCAATCATGAAAACAGATTTTGGTACCCAATTTTACTTGGGTCCAGATAGGATTACCCCTTTCGGGACCCATACTTGAATTACTTTGACAGATTTCCCAGAGCTTTGGTTTGGTATTCTGACCATTTAGATCTCTACGGAGCCTAACTTTTTTCCATTCAGACTTAACCTTCTTAGAGCCACGTCTTTGTTGGTTCTGAACAAATGACTTGGATCCAGCTTTTGCCTTTTCCTTGTCAAGTCTGTTCTTTAGCAAACCAGACTTAGAACTCTCGGGTCTGTCATAGCCAATACCAGCTTTTCCTTTCTTAATCAATAGCTCTGAGATCTGGTCATCATACCGTACCGACTCGCATGGATCATGTATCACACTAGCTTTGACAAAGCTCATCTTTTTGAACTTGTCATGTGCTAGATTTGATTGAGTACAAGTCTCTCCAAAGCTTCTTTCACCGGTATTGAAACCTAAGACAGTTCTATCATTTGTTGGATTCTGAATCTCACACAGCTTGTCTAGAGAGATAGAAGACTGGGTCCATGAGCTCCTTATCGAATTTAATTTTTCAATTTCAGACTTGAGCTCACAGGACTTTGATCTCAACAATTCATTCTCAGCCTTTAGCTTACTCAACTCGATTTTTAAACTGTCAGCTTCACCAAGTTGAACCAAGTTGAACAGTACTTGGTTCAACTGAACTATTTTTCAAATCAATGTTTTCAGCCTTAACTTCCTCGAATGTGTGAGAAAGCTTACCGTACTCTTGGACCATATCATTTAGTGCACTGATTAGGTCCTCTCGTGTAAACTCAACATTAGAGAAATCGAATACCTCGTCGTCAGATGTTTGATCAGCCTTGAGACAGTGAACTTCCTCCTGTTCACTATTGCTTGAAGAAGAACTGCTTGATGAGGAATCAGAATCTGAGTCCGCCCAGCTTTTGGTGCTTTCTTCTGCAACCAGTACTTTCCTATCATACTTTCTATTGGGCCTTTTGTCAGATCTTGTCCTCATCCTCCTATCCTTGGATCTATCATTGGATCTCCATTTGGTTCGATCATCATTCTTCTCATCTCTTTTGTATCTATCCTCCTTCTTTGGCCTATTGCAATCAGCTGCAAAATGTCCTGGACGGCCACAATTAAAACAGTTCATATCAGTTGTACTTTATCATTTTTATGGACATTATTATAAGGAGTAGAAGGGTTGTAGGATCTTCTCAAGTATTTCCCAAACTTCTTAACGAAGAGGGACATTGCGTCGTTTCTGAGTTGATCAGCTGTCTTGCTGGCGCTTGGAGAGCACTGTTCAGATGCTGTAGCTGCTAGCGCTTTGGTCGACTGGGAGGTTGACGGTCCAGCTTCTGCTCTTGTTTCCAACTCGAACTCATAAGCTTTAAGGTTTGCAAATAGATCGTGAAGCTCCAGCGTATTGAGATCCTTGGACTCCCGCATGGCCATCGTCTTAACGTCCCATTCCCTGGGCAACGCTCTCACCACCTTCAAAGCCAACTCACGGTTTCTATACTCTTTTCCCAAGCTAGTCAACTCAATCACCATGGCGCTGAATCGCTCATCAAACTCCATCATTGTTTCTCCATCCTTCATCTTCATAGAATCATATTTCTGCTGAGCGAAAGTCAGCTTGTTCTCTTTTGTCTCATCGTTTCCTTCACATATTTGTGTCAGCTTTTCCCAAATATCTTTTGCTGTGGCGCAGGTTTTTATCTTGCTGAACATGTTTTTGTCTAGTGTCTTGTAGAGAATGTCCCTGGCCACATTGTCCAGATTCGCTTTCTTTTTGTCTTCGTTCGTGTACTCATGTCTGCTCTTCTCCAGATACTGAGGCTCTCCATTGGTTATTGCAAAGGCTAAGTTTGGCTTCATTATCTTCATCGGCCCTTCTGTGATAACTGACCACATCTCATCATCCTGAGCAGCCAGATGAGCTTGCATGCGAATCTTCCAGTCATCATAGTCCTCCTTGGAAAACATAGGAATTTTTTTGTGAGAAGTAGACATATTTGAATATAATAAAGCACAAACAACAAGTTGTTCGATAACTGAGCGCAGGCTCGGATACCAATTGATAGGATCAATATGGCTCGAAAAACAGGACTAGGAGTTCAGAAAGAGGGGTTGAATGAACTCCTTGGTATTTTAAATATTTTCGAAACCTTTAAAACAGTTTAAATAAGCCAATCAATCAGTGACGGTTAAAGCTTAAGTAAATGCGATAATGTAAAAGAACAGGGTCGAGAATTTGTTTATGGAAGTTCGGATATCAATATCCTATGTCTCCCCTTCTTCCTTTTCAGAAAGGTTCCACTAGAAGATTTGATGTTTTACAGCCTCTGTAACCACCCAGTCACCGAGCCTCGCTCAAGATGAACTCCTAGCAATCTCCAATCAACAACAAACAGATGTAACTGCTAAATACAACACTTAGAATTTCTATCAAACGGCTTTGTGTAGCTCGTTTGTTACAGACTCAACAATGAATGATACAATGGAATACAAAGCTATTGAGACTGTAAATCTTCTGGTTTTAACAATAAAACTCGATTACACAAGGTAACCAGAAGATGTATCTCAAAGGTAATATCTGTGAAGGCTTTAACTGTGAAGTGTTCTTCGAGATTAGGATACTGGACTTAGAACAATTTCTGCAATGTAAATTTCCAGTAGCTGTTTTAGCTTTAAGAAGATAACTTAAATAGACGAGAATGAGCCAGGGAAGGAGAGTAAGCGAGTAAGTGAGAGCTTCTTCAATTCAAAATCCAGCTATTTATACCCTTCGTCCACAACGGTCATTAAATCTCGTCAGGGAAACAAAATCATCATACAGCGGTATGCACTGCTCTACTAAAGGTAAATTGCATTTCGTCAGAGCCAAATTATCGTCTTTCCATATTTGTGCAAACACCGTAAAACGTCCTATGTATATTGTGTACTATTTATCCAAAATAGTACTGACAGTGTCTCCTTAATTCCAGGCATCTGTACGATTCAATCTTCACCATTGATTCTTTCCAATTTGAACATTGATAGCACTTGAATCGATTCGTCGTTTGCGCCTGAAAGTTTTCCCTTTAATACTGTTATTTCTTTCTTGAAGAGGACGACTACTTCATCGTTGAATAGCTGTCACAGCTGAATATACCAACAGCTGAATGTTGTAACGGCTGAAATATGCCAACAGCTGAATGTTGTAACAGCTGAAATACTTCAAAAACTGAAATACTAGCTCCATTTCTCATGTAATCCATAGTCTGAATAGTTCCTAAAAGTCACAACTGAGTCAAAAGCAACTGTAGCCAACGTCTGAAAATACTCACTACTGAAGTAGATGCCCAACTGCTGAATACACTCGCTTCTGAAGTAGATACCCAACTGCTGAATATTAACCAGAGACTAATTGTGTACCCCTTTGAATCAACATCTGAATAACGGTTCAAAAGCTGAGTACTTGCATCTGAATATGCGAAGCTGTTAATTGCAACGGCTGATTGTCCAGAAGTAACTTTGAATTCAGCCCTTGTCTTATTTTTGTTATCACCAAAACTAAAAATTTTTATCATAACACAATATTTCATTTCAGCCTTCTTTTCCTTTTGTTATTTAAATTATTCCAACTCTATTGATGCCCATGGGCGTGGGCGTCACAAGGAGGTTGTGCAACATACACATCCTCATTCATTGTGTTTATCTATGGCCGATGTCTTCCGTGCAGCTGTTGTTGTTTTTACGATATTTTAGAGAAATCTGTATTAGATCCATTACAACAATGATTGAATTCATATAGAATTTCAGATGTTGTAATATCGCACTTTGCATTTTATATCAACTTGTGGTTCAGATCTGTTTTCGCTATTTATTATTTGGCGTCAAGTTTGTTTGTGTCTCAAAATTTTTATTTTGTAAGAAATACAACTTACAATATTTCATTTCAAACCTTCTTTTCCTTTTGTTATTTAAATTATTCCAACTCTGTTGATGCCCATGGGCGTGGGCGTCACAAGGAGGTTGTGCAACATACACATCCTCATTCAAGATGCCATTTGAGAATGCACTTTTGACATCCATCTGATAAACCTTAAAGTTCTTAAATGATGCATATGCAAGAAAGATTCTAATAGCTTCCAATCTTGCTACTGGTGCAAAGGATTCTTCAAAATCTATTCCTTCTTCTTGTCTATATCCTTGTGCAACCAGCCGAGCTTTATTTTGAACTAAGTTACCTTGTTCATCTAGCTTGTTCCTAAAGACCCACCTTGTTCCTATAATATTTTGATTATCGGGTTTAGGGACTAAGTGCCAAACTTTACTACGTTCGAACTGATTAAGCTCCTCTTGCATAGCATCTAACCATCTTGGGTCAACTAAGGCTTATTCTATTTTCTTAGGCTCTATATGAGATATGAAGGCAGAGTTAAAGTTTCCGTTTATCATCTGGCTTCGTGTCCTAACAAGTGCAGTAGGATTACCAATGACCAGCTCAGGTGGATGATTTTTATTCCACCGAAGATCTGGTCCGTATGAGGTAGAAGGATCGTGTTGTTCCCCCTGCGACTGTGCTGGATCTTCTAAGTGTTGGATCTGTTTTACAGATCAGAATCTAAGTTTTGATTCACACAAAATCTGCTTCTATTGTACTAACGCTATAAATGACATGCGCAGCTTGTTTAGACTGGAGTAGCGTGAAGATATCCAAACTGGAACAGTGAGGGGACGCCTAAGCTGGACTGGTCGAAGATATCTAGCTGGAACATTGAGGGACGTCCAAGCTGGTACAGCAGTTTACTTCTAGAAGTGCAGGGAACACCAATCTGGTTCACCGGCTTGGAGCTGGAGCAGCACGAAGATCAAGCGTAGAGTAAGAAGAGCAGTTCAAGCACATAATCAAGAGCAGAGTTGAAGTGCAGTGATTGAAGCGCAGAGTTGCTCGAAGTGCAGATCAAGTGCAGCGCACAAGGGCAGTGATTGAGTGCGAAGCCAATGCAATTTCGGAGGCCTAAATGAAGGAGCTCATTTAGGCCTATCCACTGAGCAGCTGAGCAGCAAAAATCAATCAGCTCAGTGGCTCTCAGCAGAGAAAAGAAAACCCGATCAGGGTTCTGGCTCAGCTGGATGATTATGAGATGGATGCTGAGGCAGGAGTCAGAAAGCATGAATAAGGTCGACGCCTGTAAAGACGCAAAGGTGGAAAGACCCTCATAAGAAGCAACCAGCTGGAAGAGAAAACCAGCTAAGAGACCAGCTCAGAAGCAACCTGCTGAGTATGATGAACAAGGTGGCTTCAAGCAGCTCAAGAGCAGACAAGAAGAGAGCAGCTAGATACCAGCTCGTATAGCAATAGCATATGCCATCAAATCTACGAGCTGATAATCCAAGTTGGTTAAGGTCAAACCAGCTCAGTCAAAAAAGCAGAAGTCGTCTGAGTTCAAGAGCAGAAATTATACTAAACAACAAGCAAAGTGATTTGAATACAAGGCATTACGCAGACTACTTTTTAGTATTCAAATCGATTTGCTGTGATGTCTTCTCAAAGTACAATGCCCACGTGCTAAAAGCCAAAAAGCCTGCAGAAGCATTAAATGCAGATGACACAAAGTACAACCATGCCAGAACCTTTTCAGAAGAATTATCAACAGCTGGAAAGATGTCTCCAACGGGCAAAATCTGCACAAGGCTATTTATATGAAGAAGACAATGAGCAGTGTGCATGAGAGCAAGGTGCATACAATAGAAGATATGCGCAAAACTGAGAGAGTATAGTTGTGCGAAGTCCAAACAAAAAATCAAGAAACGCACAACATTGAACCTTGGAAGACAATGAAAAACCAGCTCGAACTAGAAGCACTTCCCAGGGTGTGAGAGATTTAATCATTGAGAGATTGTGCTTACACTGTAAATCTCACACACACACATTCACTCATATTTGAGAGTTGAGCGAATAAGATTAGAGTGAATGTGACTCAATACTCTCCAGTGTAGTCTTTGGACAGAGACTTTAAACAATTCTAGTTGTCTTTCGCACTGAGACGTTAAAGAAGTGTGTGTAGTCTTTGGACAGAGACGTTAAACAAGTCCTTGTAGCCTTTCTCACTGAGGCAGTAAAGAAGTGAGTTAGTCACATGCAGCTTGCGGGCTGGTGTGCAGTGGAGTGGCTAGGAGTTCTTGCGGCTGCGGGTCGTAGGAGTGGGTTGCAGTGAGGGTCGTTGTAATCAAAGTCTTCTAGTGGATCCTTCCCATTGCGGAAGAAGGGGAGACGTAGGAGATTGAGCTCCGAACTTCCATAAACAAATCGCGTATCTTTCTTTACTGATTTCGTTACTTGCATATTCACGCACTGCATATTACTCGAACGCATAAAATTGTTTAATAGAGCTTTCGAATTTAGAGTGCAGTTTGAGTTATTTCCGCATGATTTATATTCATTACTCAATCTATATCTCGGTGCACAAGTATTCAAGAACACTGAGCTATTGCAGCTCAAGATAAGTTAAACAGATTGTTCGGCCGTGTGTCGAGATGGTATCAACATTCAGCTGGAACCAGCATGATGAGCTCTTGCTTTGTTCAAGCTGGTTTCAACAACGAGTTGGAACCAGTTTGGTTACCGCAACCCGGCTTCAATGCCTTGCTGAATCCTGCGTCTTATCATTCGATATGATTACACCCTCTAACTGCCAATTATTATTAAAATAACAAGTATATAGAGGGTAAATTCGATCCTAACACTAAGCTATCACTATTTTACGTTCCACTTGTTATAATATTTTCGTTAGCATGAGCATGTTTGTCATTTTCTAGATCAAAGTCAGGACCAGCTTGCTCGATGGCTGGAATATCAGCGCTGGTAATTGGTCTATCCAAATCATGCTGGTTATCAGCTTGCTGTCCATGTTGCTCCTCATCATCGCTTGATTAATCCAGGAGAATGGATTCTAGACGACTTCACAGATCATTTAACTTCATGGCTGATGTTGATCGAAAACTGGTCTCACCGAACACTACATGAGCCGATTCTTCAACCGTTAGCATTCTGTTGTTGAAAACTCTATAGGCTCTGCTAACACCTGAGTATCCCAGAAAAATTCCTGCATCAGATTTTACGTCAAATGCTCGTAAATACATTTTACCATTGATATGGATGAAGCACTTGCATCCAAACACCCTGAAGTACGAGATATCAGGTTTCTTGCCATTCCAGATCTTATATGGAGTGACTCCATGTCGCTTGTTTATCATCGATCTGTTTTGAGTATAGCAAGCTGTATTGACGGCTTCAGCCCAAAATTTGTTTGAAATACCAGAATCAGCAATCATGGTAGTAGCAGCTTCTTTTAAAGTACGATTTCTACGCTCAGCCAACTCGTTCTGCTGAGGTGTTCTAGCTGCAGATAACTCATGTCTAATTCCAATATCATCCAGATAGGAGGATATTTTAAAATTTAAAAACTCTGTTCCTCTATCGCTCCTAATCCGGTTGACATTACAAGGCTGCTCATTTTGAAGACGTTTTAATAGCTTGATCAGTTGATCGGCAGTTTGATCTTTTAATTTCAAGAATATTACCCAAGTAAATTTTGAAAAAATCATCAACCACAACAAGGGTATACATCATTACCCCTAAGCTGGTGATGGGTATTGGACCGAAAAGATCCATATGTAAGAGATCCAACTTACGAGAGGTTTTGGTACTGCCTTTAGTTTTGAAAGTTGATTTGATATGTTTACCCAGCTGACAGGCGGAGCAGATCTTATCCTTTGAAAATTTTAATTTGGGCAAGCCATCAACTAGGTCATTCTTACTCAGATTGGCAATAGTTTTGAAGTTCAAGTGATTCATCCGCTGATTCCATAACCAACTTTTCGAAGAATCAGCTACTAGGCAAGTTTGTTCTTTATGCGGTTGATTTGACCAATCAACTTTGTATGTGTTACCAGATCGATAACCAATTAGTACAGTCAGACCCTACGGACTAAGAACAGTGCAATTGTGCTTCTGAAATTTAACAGAGTAATTACTATCGCACAATTGACTTATGCTCATCAAATTGTAGCACAAGTTCTCAACAAGAAGAACGTTATTCACAGTGAAGTTACCATGGGTAAGCTTACCCTTACCCACGGTGTTACCGTTTGAATTGTCACCAAAGGTGATCTTGGGTCCATTGCAGAATGTTATGTCCGTAAGCAGCTTAGCATCTCCAGTCATGTGTCTTGCACATCCACTATCCAGATACCATGTTGAGTTCTCCAGTCTGGATACCTGTTGTACCTACAGTTACAAGAAAAAGAAATTTTATACCCTTTGATTCATTTTGGTCCAGATTTGATTAGACCTTTCGGGACCCACACTTGGATATTTTTTATCCATTTACTGGTGTATGTGTCAAATATTTGTGTACCCCGTGTGTGTTCATTGATCTGGATGAGGCATGAGAAGTAGCATATGGTCTTTTGATCTGGACTTTCGATATCGAGGCTTGTACTTCCTGTCCTTCGTTGAACTACGAGAGAGCCAACCTTGATTGACATCACCAGACTTGGGTTTACCTCGCATCTGTACAACTCTTTTGTTTAGCCATCTCTCTCAAGGCTTCTCAGGAGCAAGGTACCCCAGCCCGCAGTGTCTACTCTTCCAGATCAAAGGCTTGGATAGTATTATATCTTCACCAGATCACGCCTCTGTGGGCTGTGTTGCGCTAGATTTTACAAATTTCATTATTTTTAACTTCGTCTTCTTGGAGTGCTGCTGGTTTCTGTTGTACTGCCTTCATCGCTATTGTAGCCCAATCCGGTTCTATCACCGGATGGCTTTGTAGCTCCATGCAGTTTGTGTAGAGAGGCAGAAGACCTGGTCCAGGAGCTTATTAAGCCAATCGCTGGTTCTCATAGAGCATCTCCTCTGACCTGCTTCTCAATTTGGAATTCTCAGTTTCAAGCTTATTTAGAGCAGCTTGCATGTTAATTGAGCCAACCAGCTCAGTGATTGTTGCACAGCTTTCTCTTTCAGCTTTAAGTTCTTTGAATGAATGAGATAGCTTTCTATATTCTAGGACCATTTCATTTAGTGCAGTGACAAGGTCCTCGCATGTAAATTCAGGATTTGAAAAATAAAATACCTCCTCAGTGTCATTGGCCATGAGACATTGTACTTCATCTTTGATTTTGCTTGATGAAGAGGTTCCAGAGCTTGATTCCTCTGAATCTGAAGCAGCCCAAGCACTTTTGTTCTCTTCGTCCATCATGGCTTTCTCCTTTCTCCCTTTTCAATAGACCTATTTCTCCTTCTTTACCTTGTTGTTGCTGCGATCTGGTCGCTTCTTTTCATCCCTTCTTGACTTCCTACAATCAATCATGAAAATACCAGGGGTATTAAATTTTTCTTGGGAGAATTAAAAGAAAAGTGTTGAGTATTCTGCTTTGCATGAAATTTCCGAGTTCTTATGAACAAGGCCATCCCATCCTTGCTCATGTCTTCTGCTGATCTGCTACTGGTGGAACATGGGCTTTGTTCTAGTGCTGTAGTGGCGAGAGCTCTGGTTGGTTGAGATGAGATGACTCAGCTTCTTCCCTTGTTTCTAGTTCGAACTCGTATGCCTTCTGGTTGGCAAACAAGTCATGCAACTCCATCTTGTTTAAGTCTTTCGACTCTCGCATGGCCATAGTCTTCACATCCCATTCTTTAGGAAGTGCTCGCATCACCTTTAGGGCAAGCTCTCTGTTGTTGTATGTCTTGTTCAGTATGGCCAAATCAATTACCAGTGAGCTAAACCTTTCATAGAAATTCGGCCATGGTTTCTTCTGGTTTCATCTTGATAAGCTCAAAAATTTCTGTAGAGCCACGGTCAGCTTGTTTTTCTTTGTTTCCTCATTTCCTTCGCATATCTCGGTCAACTTTTCCCAGATTTCCTTAGCAGTTGTGCAAGTCTGGATTTTTCTAAACATGTTATTGTCTAGCGTCTTGTAGATTATGTCCTTAGCGACGTTTTCCAGATTTGCCTTATTTTTATCTTCGGAGGTCCATTCCGATCTGGGTTTCTCAATCCATTGGGGTGCACCATCATCTATTGCCACAGCAGTGTTTATTTTTAGTATTTTCATAGGTCCGTTTAATCACGAACCACATGTCGTCATCTTGTGCTGCTAGGTGCGCCTGCATCTGGATCTTCTAGACATCGTATTCCTCCTTAGAGAACATAGGAATTTTAGTGTGAGAAATCGACATATTTAATAAGTAAAAATGAATAAATTGTTCAGGCACTGAGAAACCCGCTCTGATACCACTTGTCAGGATCGAAAAGCACGCTCGGGATTTCAGGGGGGTGAATGAACTCCTTTGCTGATTTTTCTTTGAAAAATTGTTTCGAAAGATTTTACAGCTTTGAAGCCAACTTCCAACCGAATTACCAGCTAGGAAGGTTCTTAGTGTCTACTGTTGTCTTGTGTAATAAAGTGATTTTGATGCGGAATGAACCCGATTCAATCAACTGAACAATATAATCGAGTTCGTGAATATAAAAGATGTAGGGACGAGAGATTTGTTTCTGGAAGTTCGGAGCAAACTCCTACGTCTCCCCTTCTTCCTCGATGGAAAGGTTTACTGTAACGACCAGATTTCATAGTCAACAATTAGTAGATTATGAGATTTGAGGAATTACAATGCTATTTTATTTCAATCCTTGAATTGACCGAGTTTCAGATTACTTGTGTATGCCATTTAGCTTTCTTTCTTTAAAAGCTAAATTTAGATTTCATAATATGTGCGTACAGATTTCATGTCTTACGTAATGTTCAGCCTTCATTTTATTATGGTTGATATTCAGATGTTAAGGATACAATTATAGTAGTTGTCTAGTTAATTTCTACAAGCCAACTGAATCTTTTGTTTTAATTAAAAACGTTCGGATTCAATGTGCATCTCTTTTTTTAAAACCAGAGCACGCTTTAGTGGAATTTGGGCATATTGATTTAACGTGTATTCCATCATTAGACATTTTAAAGCATATAAATAGGATGTTAAGCTGCTTCATGCATCATTATCTTCAAATCAAATCATTTATAAGCGGTTCTCTCTTGGAAGAAGCCGAACAAAATCCTTTCAAAGTTTTTAAAAGAAACAGGCGGTGCATAGAAGTTTGCTGGATTTGCTGCTGTTGTTGTGTTAAAGATTTAAGGCAAGTAAACTCTGTTTCTTGCTCACTCAATAGAAAGCATATATTCAATTCTGTTTTATATGTTATGTATGTCTTAAAGAAAAGGAAGATAGCTACGGCTGTTCTTCAAGGAAAACCAGAAAGTTCATGCTCTGTTTTTACAAAAGTTACTTTTACTGTAATTTTGATCCAAAGATGTTTTAGAAAATGGTTTAATGATGTTCGTCCATTGAATTCTTGAGTTTTCCAATGATTTATTCTTCGAAGTAGCTCACAAGTAGCTTATTCAATCTTTTCCAGAAATTTCGTAAGATCTTTTGAATTCTTCAGACAAAGGAAAACATCGTCATTAACCTGGTTAAGTCTGAAGTCTGGTTCTTATACCATCGCTGAATTTCTATGATGAACAAATTTCTAAGAGTAGAGGTCTGTTTACGTGTTAAGTTAAGTTCAGATTTCTATCGTTGTTCATGAGATCTGAAGTGTTTCTTCTCCTATTGAAATACTTATGTTCATTCAGATTTCACCTGTTCCTTTAGTTCAGATTTCTCCCTTTTATATCTGAGATCTGGTATAGAGCAGGTTCCTTTTATAAATTGTTGACTTCTGAGTTGACCGTTGACATCTGGTGGGAACAGTCTCATTAGGTGACATCTGGTTTATTCATTAGTAGTATGACATCTGAATTACTCGTTAGTTGGGTAAAATCTGGTGACGTCATGTATAAGTTGCATTGACATCTGGTTGACCAATAGAGATCTGTTTTATTTTTTCTTCGTTGAGATACATCTATATGATTCAGATTCCTACTGTTCATTTAAAACAGATTTCATCCTTTACTTCTTCAATACTTCTTCGATTGAGACAGAAAGCATCGATTCCGATTCCTCATTCATTTCTAAAACATTTCAAAGATTTATTCAATTCCATTGACAGATTCAAGTAGTGTCTTTATTCAGTTTTCATTTTCGCAAGCATTACAAAAAACCTTGAAGTATTCCAGAACATCATTAGACAAGAGAAAACCAATAAACGTATAAAGGAAAGAAAACAGATTTCACGAAAGAAAGAAAGAGCAGAAGGTTTTTAAGAAATGTTTTAAGTTATGACAGCAAAAGGGTCCCCAGGAAGGATCAGGATTATGATTGACGAACTGTATACCCCTTCAAAACCAAGGAAGGATAAGGATTATGGATCGACGGATCTATATACCCCTTCAACAATGAGCCATAGTGCTAAGACTGATATCAGGAGTTTGATCAAATGTTTGTTCTTAAGCGTATTCAAAGTTTCAGACACCAGTATTTATTAGCTAGTGAACGTTTGTATGATTTGCTTTCGTTATTTCCAGACTTTACCTGCTGGGCCTTTGGCTCACTAGTTTTCATTGAGTGCAGGTAATGAGCAGTTATGAGCTGGAGAGAGTTGAACAGAATGGAAGGAGGTGTTTATCGTGGACATCAGATTTCAGCGTTTCTTTTGGTTCCAGATTTCACGTTTTCCTTTTTCTGTTATACAATATTGTACCGAACCTTTGCAGTTGATTTAAATCACAACAGATTTCTAGTTTAGTTATTTTGTAAGAAATCTGTTTTCAGACGTCATTATGTATGAATGAAACCCTTTTGTTAAAATTACCAGATTTCTATTTTCCGCGCCAGTTCATGAAGGGATTTGATTCTCGTTTCAATCCAATAATTTAGTAGCGATTCTGTATTTAGATGATTGCGAACTTTATGACTTTCAACTGAACCCCAAAACTTCTAAATTCTTCTAAGAAAATAACGGGTCGTTACAGTTGGTATCAGAGCATGGTCCTTGAGATAAACACACTTCCAGTCTGGGCAGATCTCTCCAGCCACTTCTAAATTGTGAGTTTTAATTCATGTTTTAGCATATAGTAATCTCTCATAATAGAATTGTGGTGGATTTGGGCTACCCTTACAGATATGTCAGGATGAGGTAGAGGAAGAAGAAGTTTTATAGAAGGGGACAATGAATCTGAGGGATTAAACCCTGTCCTCAGTAGTATGGCTCAACTATTAGAACGACTAGTTGATCAAACCTCTAATGGGAACGGTCATTCATCAAGTAGAGTTATTAGTAGAGAAGATCCTCAAGAGAAGTTCAGGAGGCAGAGACCTCAAGAATTTTCTGGCACTACCGATCCTCTAGTGGCAGAAAGCTGGATTAAATCCATGGAAGTGATATTTGATTATCTGCATCTAACAGAACTCGAGAGGCCCCGGTGTGCAATCTATATGCTGAGGGGAGATGCGATGATGTGGTGGGAAGGAGCCAAGCTAACGGTGGACTTGGAAATTCTTACCTGGGAAGAATTTAAGAGAGTCTTCTTTGAGCAATACTTTACTGTTGATGTTAGAGAACAGTTACAGAGTGAATTCTTAACTCTGAAGCAAGAAGGAATGGCAATGCGTGATTATATCCGCAAGTTTGAGAGGGGATGCTATTTTGTTCCACTGATAGGGACGAATGCAGATGCTAAGCTTCACCATTTCATCAATGGGTTGAAGCCCATGATTAAGCACGATGTTAGGTTGGCAGAACCTATAGATTATAGAGCAGCTGTTAATAAAGCTTTACGAGCAGAGCAAGACTGGAAAGCAATCGATGACGAGAGGCAATTGAAGAGGCAAGCTTTCCAGCAAAATGATAAAAGTAAATTCAAGAAACAAAACAAAAATCAACAAGGATCGCAAGGGAAAGGACCAATTGCTGCACAACCCATCTCTGCTGTTCCAAATACAGGGAATAGACAGCCATGTCCTATTTGCAAGAAGAATCATAAGGGGCAGTGTCTTCAAGGACAAAATGTATGTTATACCTGTGGTAAACCAGGCCACATGTCGAGAAATTGTCCCCAGAAACATCAAAAACTTATTACCAGTAGGGCATACGTGATGACTACTGAAGAAGCTCCAGCAGATACCACCTTGGTGACGGGTAAAATTTTTGTTGATAACCTGTCTACTATAGCTTTGTTAGATTCTGGTGCAACTCATTCGTTTGTATCGGAAGGATTTTCTAAGAAATTGCTTATTAAACCAGTAGAGGTAAATGTAGGATACTGTGTTCAGGTTCCTACAGGAGTATAGTAACCAATCGGGTGATTCGAAACATAGAACTTAAGTTTCAGGGAAATATTGTCTACACAGATTTGATAGTATTGCCTATGATTGAGTTCGATTTCATTTTGGGAATAGATTGGTTAACGAAGCATGAAGCTGTTATAAATTTTAAGCAGATATCTGTTGATATTAAGATACCAGGTGGGATTTCATTTTCATTCAAAGCTGATAACTTTGATAAAGCCCTTAAGATAATATCAGCAACGAAAGCTCAGAAGTGTTTAAGAAACGGATGTCAGGGATTTTTAGTGAATGCCATATCTTTAGAATCCGAAAAGAAAATTAAGTTGGAAGATGTACTTGTTGCAAGAGAATTTCCAGATGTCTTTCCAACAGATGTCTCGGGTTTACCTCCAAATCGAGAAGTAGAATTTACCATCGATTTAGTACCAGAAGCCGCTCCAATTTCAAAGCCCTTATAGACTTGCTCCTAAGGAAATGAAAGAACTAAAAGACTAGATTCAAGACTTATTAGATAAAGGATTCATTAGACCCAGTACATCACCTTGGGGCGCGCCAGTGCTGTTCGTGAAGAAGAAAGATGGGAGTATGCGTTTATGTATTGATTATAGGGAATTGAATAAACTAACGATTAAGAATAAATATCCTCTCCCTAGAATCGACGATTTTTTCGACCAATTACGAGGAGCTCGTGAAGAAGAAAGATGGGAGTATGCGTTTATGTATTGATTATAGGGAATTGAATAAACTAACGATTAAGAATAAATATCCTCTCCCTAGAATCGACGATTTTTTCGACCAATTACGAGGAGCTGCAGTATTTTCCAAGATAGACCTGAGATCTGGTTATCACCAGTTACGGGTAAAAGAAGCAGATGTCTTCAAAACAGCTTTTAGGACAAGACATGGCCATTATGACTTTCTAGTTATGCCTTTTGGATTAACTAATGCGTCATCTGTGTTTATGGATTTAATGAATCGGGTATTTCAACCTTTCCTAGATAAATTTGTGATAGTGTTCATAGATTATATTTTGATTTACTCGAAGATTAGAAGGGAACATGAAGAACACCTTAGAGAAGTCTTGCAGATTTGAAGAAGTAAACAATTATTTGCTAAGTTTAGCAAATGTGAGTTCTGGATTGAGAAAGTTGTATTTTTGGGTTCACATTATTTCGAGAAAAGGAATAGAAGTAGATCCTTCTAAAGTGGAAGCTGTTCGAGATTGGCCTGTGCTAAGAGTGTCACAGAAATCCGTAGTTTCTTAGGACTTGCAGGTTATTATCGAAGATTCATAGAAGGGTTTTCGAAGATTGCTGTTCCATTAACAGCTTTGACTAAGAAAAACGTTAAATATAATTGGACTCCAGAATGCCAATCTAGTTTTGAGAAGTTGAAACATGCTTTAGTTGAGCTCCTGTTCTAACTTTACCATCAGAGAAAGGGAATTTTGTGATCTATACAGATGCATCGAAGACAGGGCTAGGAGCTGTTCTAATGCAGGAAAGGAAGGTAATTGCTTACGCTTCGAGACAATTGAACGTTCATGAGAGAAATTATCCTACACATGACCTTGAATTAGCAGCGGTAGTTTTCGCATTAAAGATCTGGAGACACTATCTTTACGGTGAGAAATGCGAAATCTTTACAGACCATAAAAGCCTTAAGTATTTCTTTACCCAGAAAGAGCTAAATATGAGACAAAGGAGATGGCTTGAATTGGTTAAAGATTATGATTGTGTAATTAGTTATCATCCCGGTAAAGCTAACGTAGTAGCAGATGCGTTAAGTAGAAGGAATCTGGGGTTAGCACAGATCTCAGTTTAGATTCCTCTAGCGTTGGAGATTAACATATTTGAATTGGGAATAGTTAATAAGGCTGCCAAATTATCAGTTCTTACGATCCAATCAACGTTAAAAGATAGGATTAAAGAAGGTCAAGCGAAGGACGATCAACTCCAAAAATGGAAGAAGCAAGATGGAAACAGAGGAACGAATCTGTATGTGGTGGAAGAAGGAATTGTTAAATACAAAGATCGATTATGGGTACCGCGCACAGATAATTTGCGTAATGAGATTATGAATGAAGCCCATAACTCGCCGTATTCCATTCGTCCAGGAGGAACAAAGATGTTTAAGGATTTGCAAGCTCTGTTTTGGTGGCCAGGAATGAAACGTGACATTTGTAGATTTGTTGTTGGATGTCTAACATGCCAACAAGTTAAAGCGGAACACCAAAGATCTGCAGGAATGTTGAAACCACTTCCTATACCTGTTTGGAAGTGGGATAACATATCAATGGATTTCGTAGTAGGATTACCCAGAACAGTGCAAGGATTTAATGCAATTGGGTCATAGTGGATAGATTAACTAAGTCTGCACATTTTCTTCCTGTGAAGACAACTTACGATTTGAATAGATATGCAGAATTGTATATTAAGGAGATAGTCAGACTTCACGGGATTCCAAGTTCTATAGTATCAGATAGAGATCTCAGATTTACTTCAAGATTCTGGAAAAGTTTACACCAAGCCTTAGGCACAATATTAACTTTCAGTACAGCATTCCATCCTCAAACCGATGGACAATCAGAAAGAGTAATTCAAATACTATAAGATTTGTTACGGGCTAGTGTTCTTGATTTTGTAGAAAGTTGGGATTCTAAATTACTGTTGATTGAGTTTACCTACAACAACAGTTACCAAGCTTCGATAGAAATGGCACCATACGAAGCTCTGTATGGTAGAAAATGTCGATCACCAATTCTTTGGGATGATGTAGGTGAAAGAACTGAGATAGGTCCTGATATTGTGGAACAGACTTCAGAAGCGATTAAGAGAATACGTGAAAGAATGAAGACTGCTCAAAGTAGGCAGAAAAGTTATGCAGACAATCGTCGTAGAGATCTGAATTTTGAGATAGAAGATCATGTGTTCCTAAAGATTTCACCAATGAAAGGTGTCTTAAGATTTGGAAAGAAAGGAAAGCTAAGTCACAGATATGTTGGACCATTCCAGATCTTAGAACGAGTTGGAACATTAGCGTATCGTTTAGCGCTACCTCCTCAGATGTCTACTGTTCACAACATATTTCATATTTCAGCGCTTAGAAAATATATCGCGAATCCTTCGCATGTACTCAGATATGAACCTATTCAGTTAGAACAGATTTGACTTACGAAGAAGTTCCACACCAGATTTTAGCACAAGAGAATCGTAAGTAAAGAAGCAGAATTATTCATATGGTTAAAGTGCAATGGACAAATCACTCAGAAAGAGAAGCAACGTGGGAAGTTGAATCTGATATAAAGAGAAGCTACCCAGATCTCTTTAAGTAAGTAATTTCGGGGACGAAATTCTTTTAAGGGGGATAGATTGTAACGACCAGATCTTTTTCATAGTCCACAATTAGTAAATTATGAGATTTGAGGAATTACAATGCTATTTTATTTCAATCCTTGAATTGATCAAGTTTCAGATTGCTTGTGTATGCCATTTAGCTTTCTTTCTTTAAAAGCTAAAGTCAGATTTCATAATATGTGCGTACAGATTTCATGTCTTACGTAATGTTTGTTAGAGTAGATGCCCAACTAGCCAACTTATGGCGTGTGGGTTTATAGACTCTTGTATGAAACAGTCTTTATATATGATATTCGCATTCTTTTATATGACGTTCTTTACTTTCATTGTATGTATGATGATTTACAATTGCGTTGAGTAAAGACCTAGAATGCACTAAAGTGTATGTTAGATGTGATAGTGGGTATGACGGCTATCATGAAACACATCTAATAGTCGCTGTGTATTCTGAACATGTTCCTAGTCGATTGGGCCGTCAAAATGAGGATAAGGCCGCCCGAGTTCGAGACTAGTATCTGCGATGCGAAGTACCATGTTTCATTGGTAGGGAACATTGTGATGTTCTGAGCATGCAGATAGATAGTGACCTGGTGATCTATCGAACTACCCTCCTTCGGACTTTCCAAGTGGTTACCATTTGTCGAGTGGATAAGTCCGAGGTCTTGGTTGTACTGATTAGTCCTCACGACTCGAAACATCATTGAGACTCTACATGATAGGCGTCTCACTTTGACCTGTTTGCCGACTCACTTGGGGTCATAAGGCGTCGGGATTGGGTGAGACCCCGATGCATGTATGAGTCGATGCATCGTTGTCGAGGATTCACCGCTCGCAGACATGCGTGGATATCCTATGCTATCTGAGGGGATAATAGTGTATAAATCTCTGGCCAGAGTACTAGAAGTGTTTTAGGTAAATGTGTTTACCTAGTTACACTCGCGATGTCACTATTCGATCTCCAAGATGTATGCATAGCTATCGGATCTATAGAGACTCTCGATTTACCAATGATCGTTGATCTGATCGGGATATATGGATTGAAAGGACCGTACTTTACGCTAACCACGACCAACTGGTTCTTGCAGGCACTATTAGTGATACCTAGGGGATCATGGGGCGATGTTGCTAGACGCTCTTACCATGATCCGTTGGGCAGGTCCGGAATTGTGATTCCGGAGCCACAATGGTTGTGGGCCCACGGCTAGCTATATCCCTGAACCATTGAGGGTCACACAAGTACTAGATTCGAGATTCCCGTACGGATACTCAGCTCAATGTGTTGAGCACGAGAAGAGGATTTTGGGGAGTGCGACTTCCTAAAAGTCAACAGGGGTCAAACCGGGGTTTCCCGCTGTTGAGGGGCCAAACGGTCATTTTGCACTGGGGTTCTGAAAAATGATTTTTCAGATCATATTATTCAGTTTTGGAAACTGAATCGATCGGTCCGATCTGATCGGCGATCGGAGTTACGATGAAGTCTCGGTGGTGGAGATGAACTGAATGTTCATCGTTGGACCCGGGCCCGTTGGGCCGGTCCAAGTCCAACACTTAAGCTTATTTAATTAAGCCTAAACCAAGACTTAAATACACAACTTAACTCAACTTAACCCTAAACCTAGAGCATAGCCGCCTGGGTTCTGAAAAATGATTTTTCAGATCATATTATTCAGTTTTGGAAACTGAATCGATCGGTCCGATCTGATCGGCGATCGGAGTTACGATGAAGTCTCGGTGGTGGAGATGAACTGAATGTTCATCGTTGGACCCGGGCCCGTTGGGCCGGTCCAAGTCCAACACTTAAGCTTATTTAATTAAGCCTAAACCAAGACTTAAATACACAACTTAACTCAACTTAACCCTAAACCTAGAGCATAGCCGCCTCACCTTCTCTCCATATACGCCGCCGCCCCCGCCCGTCTTCGCCGGAAAATCGTTTTCCGGCCAATTCAACGAGGAGAATCCGTTCGTACAGATCTCGTCAGTCCTTCTAGTGCAGGCTGACGAAGGAGTCTCGTTTCTGGTCGTGGACCAGATTGGCGATTTCTACCGCAGTCTACCGAGAAGAGCCGACGTTATTGTAACTACGGTTGGAGCCAGGCACAAGTGCCAGCAAGGTAGTATTTTGAACACCCTATGTATGTCGAATTATGAATTTGTTTATCGTATTGATCGCCTCCCAAACATGTTATTTTCTGTTCTTCCGCTGCCTAGCCGGGGGGGCGCGATCCGGATCCCCAACAATGTTCAGCCTTCATTTTATTATGGGTTGATATTCAGATGTTAAGGATACAATTATAGTAGTTGTCTAGTTAATTTCTACAAGCCAACTGAATCTTTTGTTTTAATTAAAAACGTTCGGATTCAATGTGCATCTCTTTATTTTAAAACAGAGCACGCTTTAGTGGAATTTGGGCATATTGATTTAACGTGTCTTCCTTCATTAGACATTTTAAAGCATATAAATAGGATGTTAAGCTGCTTCATGCATCATTATCTTCAAATCAAATCATTTATAAGCGGTGCTCTCTTGGAAGAAGCCGAACAAAATCCTTTCAAAGTTTTTAAAAGAAACAGGCGGTGCGTAGAAGTTTGCTGGATTTGCTGCTGTTGTTGTGTTAAAGATTTAAGGCAAGTAAACTTTGTTTCTTGCTCACTCAATAGAAAGCATATATTCAATTCTGTTTTATATGTTACGTATGTCTTAAAGAAAAGGAAGATAGCTACGGCTGTTCTTCAAGGAAAACCAGAAAGTTCATGCTCTATTTTTACAAAAGTTACGTTTACTGTAATTTTGATCCAAAGATGTTTTATAAAATGGTTTAATGATGTTCGTCCATTGAATTCTTGAGTTTTCCAATGATTTATTCTTCGAAGTAGCTCACAAGTAGCTTATTCGATCTTTTCCAGAAATTTCGTAAGATCATTTGAATTCTTCAGACAAAGGAAAACCATCGTCATTAACCTGGTTAAGTCTGAAGTCTGGTTCTTATACCATCGCTGAATTTATATGATGAACAGATTTCTAAGAGTAGAGGTCTGTTTACGTGTTAAGTTAAGTTCAGATTTCTATCGTTGTTCATGAGATCTGAAGTGTTTCTTCTCCGATTGAAATACTTATGTTCATTCAGATTTCACCTGTTCCTTTAGTTCAGATTTCTCCCTTTTATATCTGAGATCTGGTATAGAGCAGGTTCCTTTTATAAATTGTTGACTTCTGAGTTGACCGTTGACATCTGGTGGGAACAGTCTCATTAGGTGACATCTGGTTTATTCATTAGTAGTATGACATTTGAATTACTCGTTAGTTGGGTAAAATCTGGTGACGTCATGTATAAGTTGCGTTGACATCTGGTTGACCAACAGAGATCTGTTTTATTTTTTCTTCGTTGAGATACATCTATATGATTCAGATTAATACTGTTCATTTAAAACAGATTTCATCCTTTACTTCTTCAATACTTCTTCAATTGAGACAGAAAGCATCGATTCTGATTCCTCATTCATTTCTGAAACATTTCAAAGATTTATTCGATTCCATTGACAGATTCAAGTAGTGTCTTTATTCAGTTTTTATTTTCGCAAGCATTACAGAAAACCTTGAAGTATTCCAGAACATCATTAGACAAGAGAAAACCAGTAAACGTATAAAGGAAAGAAAATAGATTTCACGAAAGAAAGAAAGAGCAGAAGGTTTTTAAGAAATGTTTTAAGTTATGACAACAAAAGGGTCCCCAGGAAGGATCAGGATTACGATTGACGAACTGTATACCCCTTCAAAACCAAGGAAGGATAAGGATTATGGATCGACGGATCTATATACCCCTTCAACAATGAGCCATAGTGCTAAGACTGATATCAGGAGTTTGATCAAACGAAATGGACCAAATGTTTAAAGTGTTGTCATAATTATCAGAAAATTAATGAAGAGCACAAATGTGATTTTAATCACAGCTCTAAGGAATGTTTAAAGAAAATGTTTTCAGAATTGA
>KQ996426.1:108035-135609 GCA_001598015.1 Dorcoceras hygrometricum
TGTCAGATTTTCACCGACCATAAGAGCCTCAAGTACTTCTTCACCCAGAAGGAGCTGAATATGAGGCAGCGCAGATGGCTAGAGTTGGTGAAGGACTATGACTGTGACATTAGCTACCATCCGGGTAAGGCTAATGTGGTAGCAGACGCTTTGAGCCGGAAGACTTCAGTGGTGTCGTGTTTATCAGTTGAGCGACCACTACAGACTGAGATTCAGAGATTTGGGTTGGAGGTTTTATTCAGTAGGACGTGCGCCTAGCCTCGTAGCACTCACAGTTCAGCCGACTCTTCGAGATCGGATTAGGGACGGCCAGGCTGCAGATGAGCAGTTACAGCAGTGGAGACAGAGAGATGAGGCTAGAGGACGAGGTTTGTACACAGTCGAGGATGGGATTATCCGTTTCAGGGGTCGCATGTGGGTACCCAACACTGAGCAGTTGAGAGCTGAGATCTTATCCGAGGCCCATGCATCGACGTATTCCATTCATCCATGGAGTACAAAGATGTACATGGATTTACAGACACTTTACTGGTGGCCAGGGATGAAGAGGGATATCGGACGATTTGTATCAGAGTGTTTGACCTGTCAGCAGGTCAAGGCAGAGCACCAGAGACCAGCACGGTTGCTACAGCCACTCCCTATCCCTGAGTGGAAATGGGAGAACAACACGATGGATTTTGTGGTTGGTTTACCCAAGAGTCCCAGAGGCTTTACGGTGATTTGGGTGATTGTGGATCGACTCACCAAGTCCGCACACTTCCTACCGGTGAAGACCACTTTCACATTGACGCAGTATGCAGAGCTATACATTAGAGAGATTGTCAGGCTGCATGGCATACCAGTCTCTATTGTGTCAGATAGGGATTCCAGGTTTACTTATGCGTTTTGGGAGGAGCTTACATGCTGTATTGGGGACCAGGCTATCATTCAGTACGGCTTTTCACCCGCAGACAGACGGTCAGTCGGAGAGAGTCATCCAGATTCTAGAGGATTTACTGAGAGCCTGCGTGATAGATTTTCAGGGTACGTGGGATTCTAGGCTGCCATTGGTGGAGTTCACGTACAATAACAGTTTTCAGGCATCAATTGGGATGGCTCCTTATGAGGCTTTGTACGGGAGAAGGTGTAGGTCTCCCGTGCATTGGGATGAGATTGGCGAGAGGATTTTGATTGGGCCAGAGATGGTACAGCAGACAGCGGACATTGTGACCAGGATACGGGATCGGATGAGGACAGCTCAGAGGCGTCAGAAGAGTTATGCCGATCGGAGACGAAGAGATCTGGAGTTGGCAGTAGGGGACCATGTATTTGTGAGGATATCTCCTATGAAGGGCGTGATGCGCTTCGGCTGGAGAGGCAAGCTCAGTCCGAGATTCATTGGACCGTTTGAGATTTTGGAGAGGGTCGGTACGTTAGCATATCGTGTAGCACTACCAACCAGTCTGTCAGCAGAGTACAACGTGTTCCATATCTCGATGCTACGGAAGTACGTCCCGAACCCATCTCATGTGTTGGATTTTGAGCTGCTTCAGTTGGCGCCAGACTTATCTCTTGAGGAGCGACCAGTTCAGATCTTAGCGCGAGAGGAGCGCAGGCTTAGAGCGCGAAGGATTTCGATGGTCAAGGTCCGGTGGCAGAATCACTCGGCAGATGAGGCTACCTGGGAGACCAAGGCCGATATGCGGACGCGCTATCCAGGACTCGGTACGTAACTCAATTTCGGGGACGAAATTTCTATAAGGGGGAGAGAGAACCTTATGTTAATATGATTTTCATGTCATGTATGTGTTTATATGATGATTTTATGTGTTACGTGTGCATATCGCTTTACGGTACGGTTTGAGACCGATAAGCGGGGATGAGTCTGGAGTCGACCAAATCGAAAATATTTTAATGTTTTAGCACTTAGACATATTTTAAAGCAAAATATTTTTATTTTATGCAAAATTTCCAAAATAATGAGATTTTATGCACGGTTACCGAGGAGGACCCGTTTTTCGCCTATACGGGCCATTTTTATGACTTTTATGACACTTTTAAATTGAGAGGCCTTATGTTACGAAAATTAAAGGCTTGGTGGCTGATATTTAAATGTTTTTAAGCTTTTTTAATTAGGGGATGGGCTAGTATAATGATGGGCTTATATTTTTTTAAATAAAACAAGGTGGAAGGGCTTTTTAGCCATTTGTTTCACACACCCTCCACCTAAACTCGAAAATTTGCCCTAGACGTCCTATCATCAGCCAACTTCAGACTCCATACTCTCCTTGGTGGCCGAAAATTGCAAGTTTCTCCATTGGAACTCAAGGTGTGGTCGTCTCCATTGTCCTCCGCCCCGGTATCACGTATTTTTGCTTCTCTATCAACCAAGGCATGTTATATTCTTTCTTTTCTCACCATATAGATCATATTACACTGTTTTTATAAAGATTATGCATGGAAATTTCGTGTATGCTTCAGATCTCAAGGTTTATGTTCATGATCATGCATGTACTCATATGTGCACCTCACGGTTTTGATCCTTTTTGCATGGCTTTGGTTCATGGGCTGCTTGAGGGGTCTTGGATCATGGTTAAGTGGTTCATGGTGGTCCTAGGAGTGGCTTTTCGTGGTTCGAAGTGGTGGAATTGTGGTCGAACCAATGGCTTGATGTCGCACATCGCGCAGTGTGTGTTTGTGCGTGTCGCGTGCGTCTCCTTCCCAGCGTTCTTTCTCCTTCGTGCAAGCTCGGTTGGGGCTGTGGTTGGTCTCGTTAGAACCGCCTGGACCTGGAGGTGGTCCAGCCGGAAGGGATCCAGCATTGGTGTCCGGATCAGGGATAAGGAATGCGAAAACCAGCAGGTGGTCGTGACGGCACAGTATGGCTGGTGCGTCCACTTGCAGCCACCATATCTCCCTGGTTAGGTCACGGTTTGAGGCAAGGTCTGTCAGGTTAGAACCGCCTGGACCTGGGGGTGGTCCAGTTGGAAGGGCTCTGGTAGTGGTGTCCGGAGCAGGGAGAACGAAGGTAACAACCGGAGACTGGTCGCGGCGGCAGCTTGTGCAGGAGAGTGTATTTTAGGTTTAGGGTTGAGTGTTTGGTTTGGGCCGGTTCGTTTGGGCTGATGTGTCGGTTCAATCGGGTCGGGTCGAGTGGTTTAAGTGTCGAGTCAATATTTTAAGTTCGGTCCGAGTTATTTTATTTTTGGGCCGGGTTATTTTATTTTTAAAGTTCGAGTCATTTTTATCGGGTCAAGTCGACTTTTTAAGTTAAGATTTAGTTTTTGGTCAAATGACTTCGGGTCAATGATTTTAAGTCAAAATCTATTTTAAGTTGCTGGAATTTTAATTAGATTGAGTTTTTAGCCAAATTAGTGGATTTTGGGCCGATATTTATTTTAATAAGTTTTAAGCCTTTTTAACGACATTGGGCCGAGTCCTTCAAACGATTTTAAAAATGGTTTGTTCTTAGTTGTTGGGCCATTATGAGTTGGACTTAGTATGATTTTAAGTTTGAGTTGAGGCTTTGGGCTTAGAAGTAGTGGGCCAGTCGCTTGAGCCAGTCCTTGATCGGGCCGAGAAATAATGCATAGGCCCATTAATATACATTTAATTTTATATGTATCATGTTATGTATTTAAGTATGTAATATTTTAAGAAAATTAGAATATATTGATGGGCCAAGGTTTTAAAGTTGCATGATTTTTATGAAACGCATGCATCATGAAAGTTTAAATTATGTTAAGGCATGTATGAAAATGTTTTTGAGAAATTGAAGTGTTGTGGGGCAAAGTAACGATGGGAGTTAACCGAGTAGCCGGGCCCGGGGATCCCCTGTTAATGTATAACGATTATGAGCCCATGGATCCATGTGATCACGACATGGTGAAGTGGCAAGCATAGAGGTGTGACACATAGGGATCCCGAGGTAAGGTCGGATGAACCACACCGCCACGTACGATGGTTTATAGATTGATCAATCGAATTTAACGGCTCTCACTTCATGGATAAAACTCGCATGTTCTTTTAAGTTATGTTATGTATTATGCTGTGCCTTAACATATATGTTATGATGATTTATGTACGACTACAACATGATTTAACCTTTTAAGATCTTTTAATGCACGCATGTCATGAAAATTACGTTCATACGCTTATGTGCTTGTATGTGGTTTTACTATATGTACCTTGTTATTAGCGGATATAGCATGCTGGGCCTTTAGGCTCACTAGTCATGTTACCTACTTTTAAACATGTTCAGTTTTTCCGCAAATAGTTTTTGAGTACTCTGATTTTTATGATTTGTTTTTGAGACGTGGATTAAGGATTTTTGCAGTCGTTTTATCACATGTTGAGATGTTGTTTTAATGCTTAAGTTATGGTTTTATTTATCGCTTTCATTAAATGTTATTCCACGTCGGCTTTGAAAAAAAAAATTTAGAGGTTTAGTATGTTTCAGCAGGTAATGAGCAGTTAGGAGCTGGAGAGAGTTGAACAGAATGGAAGGAGGTGTTTATCGTGGACATCAGATTTCAGCATTTCTTTTGGTTCCATATTTCACGTTTTCCTTTTTGTGTTATACAATATTGTACCGAACCTTTGCAGTTGATTTAAATCACAAAAGATTTCTAGTTTAGTTATTTTGTAAGAAATCTGTTTTCAGACGTCATTATGTATGAATGTAACCTTTTGTTTAAATTACCAGATTTCTATTTTCCGCACGAGTTCATGAAGGGATTTGATTCTCGTTTCAATCCAATAAGTTAGTAGCGATTCTGTATTTAGATGATTGCGAACTTTATGACTTTCAATTGAACCCCAAAACTTCTAAATTCTTCTAAGAAAAGTACGGGTCGTTACATTTACACTAGAAGACTTTGATTTATACAACCGTTTGTACAAACCCACTCCCGCGACCAGCAGCCACGAGAACTCCTAGCAAACACCAATGAAATACAGATCCGCGATCTGGTTCATAATACACCAACCACAGCTCTAAGCTGGTTGTGCTACACTAGCAGTTCGACACTCTTTTGTTATGCTTTACAATGATAGCTCAATACTACAAAGTGTGTGAATAGAAGAGTCTGTGACACAGAAACGAAATTAAACAATCTGTGCGTGTGTCACTTGTATAAGCTAGTTCAAGATGAACTTTGCTTCTGTGAAGAACTTGGTTAGCTTCTGTATGTTCAATAATTTTGTTGTATGCGGTAACCCCTTCACAGCTTCTCTTCTCCTCTATATTACTCTTTGGATGCAATGATAATAAATGTTACCAGTAGACACGTTGTATGCATCCAAATTGAATTTCCTACAACGCCTTAAATGCTTGTACGATGAAAGTACATCTTCATTAAATGCATTACCCTTTTTAGCAATTCTGCGCCATCTTCAGTTTGTACCATATCTCTGCATATCTGGTTTTGGCTTAGAGTGGTTCCAACGACTACAAATCGCTGCAGAGATGTCAAGTGTCTTGTTTCTGACTGTAAGTATCTTTAGACATTTTGAAGTTCAATTTGCTTATGTCGTTCTGTACTCAGCTGGTTTACGTTGTCCTGTGCCAAGCTGATTCTCCCGTTCTGTTTTCTGAGTACTGAACTGGTATCTGCCTTGTCTTAGCATTCAGCTGGTTCAATATCCTGATCTGGTTCCTGTTAGTTCCAACGTCCAGCTGGTTTGTCCAAAACCATTTTGTGTTAGAGTTTAGAGCTGGTTTGACTTTAACCAGCTTTGACCAAGACACGCTGAGCTAGTCTTTCCTAAACCAGCTTGACTCCCCTCCGATCTGATTTCTACGTCCAACGTAGTAGGTCTTTTCTAGATCTTGTCACTTTGGTTCGAATGATCTCTTTTACGGATATTATATCTCGTCTATTTTTCATCACCAAAATTTTGAAATTTATCCTAACAAATTGTGTCGGGTTTGAGTCGAGTTTTCATCGTTGGATCGAGTTTTTTTATCATTATGTCGATTTTTTGTTATTGGGTTGAATTTTTGTACCATGAATTGAGTATTTTTTTTCATTATTGGTCGAGCTTTTCAATTTTATGATAGGATCGGTTATGAAACAACATAGAGTTTAGAGGGGGTGACTAAACTCCTCATAAAAATTTGTACTTTTTGAAATGATTTTGGCAAATCAGTTGAGTTATAGTTGATTGTAATCTCAGTCTAGACTGAAATCTTGAGCAATAAACATATTTATACGGAAACAACTCAATTGTCAAATGGAAAAAACAATGCGTAAATGTAATCAGTAAGGGATAGAAATTTGTTTTTGAAAGTTCGAAGCAATGGTTCTATATCTCTCCCTCTTTGAGACTAGAATTCCACTAGAAGAATTTGAGTAAAATATACAATATATCATAATCCGGCCAGTCAGACTGCACACGAGCTAAACTCCTAGTTCTCTTTTGATACACTCTGTTATTTTACAAACAATTCTAAGGCTTTTATGATTGTTACAATGCATTACAAGCTTAAACTGATTTCAGCTCTAGCCGAAATCAACACTTGAAAGAATAAGACTCAAATACAAAGCGTTATGTAGGATGTCCTGGCAACTGTATGCTTCAAAGGTTTGTATAAAACCAGAACGCTAAAGATAGTAAGTCTTAGAGCAAGAGAGAGATTTAATTCAAACTCTTCTCCTGGTTAGAATATCCGGATGCAAACGGTAATAAAATTTTACTAATACACTCAGTCGATTAAATCTCGTACGATTACTTGCTAATAGACTCAGTCGATTAATTCTCGTACGATTACCTCCAAGTAATTATTGTGCATTTAAGTCTTGTACTTTCTCCGAATTGACGCATTAAATGCTTATTAGTTTTGCACAAAACTAACAATTGTACGTTACAATGTTCTGATATACTCTGATTGTTTTTTTGAATTGTTCAACAACTATAAGTGCTCTCTCAAGTTCAATGCTATCGATTCAAACTCTGATCTGACTAAGATACGATGCTCCAATTTGATCTGTATATCTTATTTGTAATGAACTGCTATGTTCTGAACCAATGTTATAAGGTGATGTGATCTTCTAAGCCGCTCATCTTAATCTAATTTGAACTATTCTTGTAAACTATTGACTAGCATAACTATGTTATGTTCTAATACGGTATATTCTAAAATTGAGATCTCTTTACTAACTTAGTTATAATATGAATTGATAAGCTCCAACTTGAGTAGTTTATTATCACAAGACTTATATTTTAATTTTTAACATTTTGTACTACTTTTTGTCTACTACGTCCCGCTTTAAAAGTAGTACAAAATATGTCCAGTTGAAAACTGGAAAAATGGAAATCAGACAAAGTGTATATATACGCACGCAGAGAGTCAAATACAATTGCAAGGTACGAATCTTAAAGCGCGCGGTTCAACCTCCTTCAAAGATCGAAGCCTCGAGCTGAAAAAGAACTCCAAATCCAAATCGCCAATTTCATCCCCCGTGCGATTGAATTTCCTCCAAATTCATCATCATAATTTCCATTTGCGAAATTGCGTTACTGATTGATGAAGAATGGAAACATATTGTTAATCGGTGGCAGATTATGTATATCCGAATAATAGTATTTGAGAACGAAGCTTGATTGCAATGGCCGATCCATCGGTCAACATAAATTTGCCGGGAGCTAACGATCAGAAATCCGAAAACAATGAAAAGAGGAGTTTGGATCCAGAATTGTTCAGTTGTTTGCTTCAACCATCTCCTCCTGACTCTGATCCCAGTTACCTTGGCATCCGCCGCTTACTCCTGCATCAGAAGGCTAAATCCGGCGTGTTAAGCCGCAAGGCATGCTTCTATGCTAGATATTTTTATTTTTGTGTGTGTGTATCTCTAAATAAGTGTAAATGCAAACAAATCATGTATCTGTTTGGAATTGGGCGTTTTAATTGGATCTCGTAGGACATTGTTGTTGGAGCTGTGTTGACCAAAATGCGTTTTATTTCTCGCAAATTACATCATAAATTGCAATATTTAGCATACAGTTTCAATTAGATTTGGAGTTTAAATTTGGACGTGGTTGTCTTTTATCCTTTTGAGCGTGAAAGGTAAAACTACATCTTCAAGACATGCATGCTGATTAGTTGATTAAGATTCATTGTTGAATCAAGTGTATGCTGGATCTGATATGTATGCTGGACTCTAGGGGTGGGGTTGAGGGGGTGTGGGCGGTGATAATGAGGCTTCCTACTTTGTACCCAACCTCATACTCTGATGCAGGTCGTGTGAAAGTGCTTCCTGACTTTCGGAACTAAGTTATCCTTGTCCTGTTCTGCTGGAACCAATGCGATGTAGTCTAGAATTTTAATAACCATGTTATGCCTTACACTATTGCTCACTGAATAGTTCTATTTGAACTTATTTCAGTGAATGAACAATTTGAATGATCAACTGTTCATATTTTATTTACAAGTCCGTGTTTGTTTCCTTGTCCATATGACATCTGATTTTGCGAGCAAATTCTTCACATCGTAAGTGTGCTGTAGTTGGTGGTTGTAGGACTGGAGATGTAACGGAAAAAGTTACGTGGCCTACCGTAATTTTATTAATAGGCCAAGAAATTGGGACAGCGTGCAGACACCAAGCCACCCAAGCACTCCAGGAGATAGGTAAAATCTGTCTTGATTTAGTACACACTAAGTTCTAAATGAGTTTTTAACTTGGTTTTTCTCACCATTGTAAATACTACACAATGTCTAACTTTGTATGTGAAAGTTTAGTTAAATGTTGTTAATAAGTTTATGATCATTATTCTCCATGTATGGTTATTGGTTAAGTTATTCTTCCATACGACCCTCACATCAGGTTAATTTACTGGTTGATGCATCAGCGGACGATGGATAACATCTCCTCCGCCCCTATCCCATATCTTTGACACGAGCAGCTGGAGTATCAGCAGGGTATGGAACATTCATCTATTGCATCATTTCAGTCTTCCCTACGTATATCTTTTGCACCAAGAATTGATGATAGATTATCTTCTGTTCATTAGGCACCGTGCTATTGACTCTAATAATCAGGCCTAGAGCGAAGAATTAGACTGAACAACGAAGAAGTTAACTTAGCTGATTATCAATAACCTCATTCATTTTGTTCTATATTTTCTGTTAACAGCGTTATATCTTTTCTCGTCCGTAAACATCCAGGATCTTCGAAGTCCTAGTCGAGCATTGAGTCACAGCACAAGTTTTAGTTCTAATGCAAGTGATATTGAGCGCCCAAGAAAAAAGGGGGAACCTGCGTATTCATTTGTGGGGATGCACTGCATATTTGACCAATGCAAGGCCATGGGTAATAATTCTAAGAGAGCATCAATTCTATTTTCTAATGCTTGTTGTCCATAGCTGAAATGCTTTAAGAATATTTTTGATTTCACAGTTACGGTCATAAAGTTTGGGCACATGAGTTCTGATCTGCTTGCTTATGGAGCATCAGATGGAAGCTTGACTGTATGCGCCGTCTCGACGCCACCATCAGTTCTGATGCAGTTAACAGGGCATTCAAAAGATGTCACAGGTTGGATTAACTGGTACTGACTATATAATCTTGCAATGCTTCTGTGCTGATTTACTTTTGTGCTTGTCAGAATATGGGCGCTTCTATAAAACTCAGTTACTTAGATTTCATAATGTTAAGGTTTTAGGATAGAGGAAAGAAATGAAATATTAGAATCACAGAGTGCAATCAAATGTATTGGGCGATGCACAAATATAGGTCCTTCTCCCTTTTTTTAAATGGTCCTTTTATCTTGCTTCAACTATTATAGAGAAATGTGGTTAATTTATTTATTTATCTATAAATTAGATGAGCATTTGTAGTTTGAATTGGTCAGGCATGGTATAATGTATTGATACTTTTACCATGGTGCAACTACGGTAGGCCGATTGTTGCTGTGCTGAGTTAAGTTATTTACTTATAATACTCTATCATTGTTTTATTTTATGCCAAGTGTTCTCACATAATCTGAATCTAAAGTGTATTCTCGTACAGATTTTGATTTCTCAGCAAACAATCAGTACATTGCTTCTTCCTCAGTTGATAAGACGGTCCGGGTATGGGATACATCAAAAGGGCTTTGCATGAGGGTGATTTATGGCACTTCTTCACAGCTTTGTATTCGCTTTCATCCTGTAAGATAACTTTATCTATTCCTATGTTTTCTGAACTAGCAGATTGCAAAGTATCAAACAATTATTATTATTTAACTTGTGCAGGTGAACAACAATTTCCTCTCTGTTGGCAACTCAAATAAAGAGATCACGGTATGCTTTGTGTTAGTTTCCGTTTTAAAAATTTCAAATCCGTGGTTGCAAAATCTTGGAAAAATTGAAGCCTCACAATGTTAGCGAGTAAAGTAGCATATTTTGTTGCATATTACTTCCACCGAATAATTCTTTTCTTTGCATTACCACATTCTGGCATTCTAGGTGTTCAACTTTAGCACGGGCAGAAAGATAAATAAATCTAATTTCGACAGTGAAGTTACCGCAATGGATCATGACCACACTGGTCAACTCATCTTCTGCGGTGATGCTCTGGTATACCATTAGCTACGATGATTTTATACCGCAGATAACCTTTTTAATCGTCTGTTCTAAGGCACTACCCTCTTCAACTGACTCTACAGGGATGTGTTTACACAGTTACAATGATTTCGCATACTGGTGTTCTATCCCGGTCTCACCGCTATCGAAGCAGTGGCAAGCAAAAATCTCCAGTCACTACAATTCAGTACCGAACATTTTCTTTGCTCGCAAATGGTCCAGTATTACTGACTTTTTCTCGGGATGGAAGTTTATCTTTCTTCAGGTTAAATATATTTTTCCAGAATTTAAAATGTAATAGGATCTTGTTTGTGCTTATTCAAATTTTCCAATTCTGCAGTGTGTCTTTGGAGATACAGGGATATTTGACCCTTCGCTGTGCGCTGAAATTGTCGGCTCGTTTGCATAGTATCCGTGCATCTTTCTGCCCTCTGCTTTCCCTTCAAAAAGGAGAATATATAGGTACAGATGCAGACATGCTCACACTTAAATGTTACAGTATCTTGTATTCCAACTGAGTATGTCTTAAGGCTTATATTGACTTGTTTACAAATGTCTCGTTGGATGCTGACACAGTGTCTCCTATTGGCTATTGTCAGTTTATGCTACTCGTAGGAAACATATAGTTAAATCGGTAGCAGATGATTTAGTATTAAGTGTAGATGAAGATTAGTAATGAATCGTTATTGTTAACAAAGTTCATATTGAACGATCTTTAATCTTTCCGATTCCCAATATTGATCTGTACATTTTTGTAGTTGCTGGAAGTGAGGATAATAATGTCTACTTCTATGATTTAACTCGACCAAGGCACGCATGTGTTAACAAATTACAGGTTATTGTCACCACATTCAAGATACTACGGTTCTTAAACCAACACATACATTTAGATATGTCTTGATATTGATGATCAATTAAAATTTCAGGGTCATGGTTACCCAGCTATAGGCGTTGCTTGGAATCATGGGGAGAATTTGTTAGCTTCTTCTGATTTTGGCGGCACTGTAATTGTATGGAAGCGAGCTAATACAAGTTAAAAGGAATTATCGATTCTTTTAATTTTTTTATATATATTCTGTATTTTGTATTTTTTACAATGCTAAGAAAGTGATCCAATCGCGTCAATGTATGCTAATATTGAACAAAAAATTATGCAGCAATGTAATGCACTCTAAATTGAAAAAAGATATGCAGCAGTAATACACTACCTTCATAGTAGAAAGTGGAATATAATCGAAACAAGGTTTCAAATGAAGGATTCGGATATAAATCATTACGATGAATTTTAAAATTTTAACACAGATGAGCAAGCCGAAATTTTAGTTTGTACAATTTCTGTTTCTCTAAGTGAAATATAAGGACTGTTTCTTTTGTTTCTGGACTTTTCGTGAATATGTTGCATATTCCGCACATTCACCCTTGGTAACAGTTTTTGTTATTGCATTTGAAGGTTTTTCTTTTGGTCTTCCTTCTTGATTTTTGTACTACAATGTACATATCAACCTATTTCATGATGGTGCTTGCCTTATCGGAAGCTGTATATTGTATATGAAACCAAAATATATGTGGATAAGTACCTCGAGGTAATGCCCAATGACGTCTCCAACGGTGGATATTTATCTGTCATATACATGGTGCAGTTACAAAGATGTGTACCCATAGCATTTGGATGGGTTTCAGGGTAAGGCTCATTTTTTTCTACTCGTAATCCCATAATCAATTTCCCAGTGCGTGGGGACTGGATGGATAGCATGGTAACTCGTAATCCCATAAGTCATTTCCCAGTGCGTGGGGTTTCGATGGTTAGCATGGAAAATCATTCGTTGTGTTGGTTTTTATAATCGGAACTCCTCCATAACTCTCGCCAGCAAAAGGCAACAGTGCATCCGTCCCATTCTTTAGATTCATATCTAATCTAATCTACCATAAAAAAGTTAATTTTGGTTTCTCTGTTAGTTCATACATCCACATTCCGAAAATTTGTTGGATAGATAATAAATAATAATTGACGTAGATTAAGCCAATACAAAAGTCAATATTTGCAAATCCTAACAGATTCAAGAACCTAAATATCATAAATATACACGCGCTGCTCATTGCTCTGTATAAGTCACTAATATACATAGAGACAACAAATCACCAAGCATACTACACAACACAGACCCCTTCATCTATGGCATGACTTCATTGGAGTTGAGAGTTGGATTAAAAAGATAAATAAGACCAAAAAGGGTGTGTTTGTGGGGGGTTGGGGGGAATCGTATCTACATAACATAATTACACACAACCAAACACATCCTCAAATGGGAACAAGGTATAACCGTCTTTTTTTCTAACAAGATAGACATTAGACACATTGCCATTGCTGACTTGGTGTTTGTTTGCATCCTACGGGAACATAAAGGTTCATACATTCTCACCTCCTGCGGCGCTTCGTATCCACCTGAAAATACCAAAATATCGGCATATATTTGAAAATGCAGAAAACCTAAATGCAACGATTAATATAAGATTCATGGATCTAAGTATATGTGTTGCAGTGTGTGAGAGGATGTCTGTCAGGGCATCAGTAATATATGTAGGTTTTAGCGTAAGATATTCGCTTAATTCACATTCAGAATCCAAATTATCTTGCAATTAAGACGACATGCACTTCAACCTGAAATCATCCAAAATGTATTTTACTGGGAAGACGAGGAAGTGTCAATGACTTAATACACCAGTTAATCCTCATCTTGTTCACTCTAGGCTAAACCCTCAAGTCTATTATTCCTAATTCCGGAGATCAATCAGAGTCATGAATACTGTCACTTGACTGAAATTTTGAAAATCAAGGGAATCAAAGTTTGCAGCAGTGATTGAATACCTTTGCATCAGCATGTCTGGTAGAAACATGAGAGTTATGTAATTTCTTCTGATCCTCGGAGGAACAATTATGACAGAAAAAGTGGTCAAGTCTTTTGGCTTCTTCAGGCGTCATGTCTATACAAACTGGATGGAACCTGTACGAGATAATAATGCTTATTTCGCTACCATGTTGAAGGTTTTCGGGTTCAAGAATCCATTACGCACAATGTTCGGAGTAGAATTAGAAGAATTAACAGAATGTCAGCTCGAAATTCATGCTGCAAGATTTACAATCAAATTATAGATCCTCTAAACTTAGAACTAAATTCGAAACAAAATTTGCTCCCCACATCACAAGTTTTATTGTCGACTCAATATACGTATCCACATCTATAATCTTACATACAGTCTGCAATTTTTCAGAAACCAGTTTTTTGCTCCGTGCAATCTATTACCCAAGTTCAGAAGTGATAAACTGGAATCTCGTATTACCCAATCTATTACCCTCCTGTTTCTACATATGATTTATGAGGGATGAATCTTCCTTCTGGATGAGGATGCACATGCAGCATTCTAGAATGTATTAACTAGTGGAAACATCAATGCAATTTAGTCATGTGCTTTCCAGTTACCTCCTCAACATAAAGTTGCTCTATTTATATTTTACTCACGTTAAAACTGTTGGGTTCATTTGGATATTTTATGGAGCTGCCAAGGATTTATTTGTGTAGGTCGTATATTTAAATCAGTGAATCATACATATTTTTTCATTTTATTTTCTTACAATACGAAATTTGATGACACAACAAATGTGTTTGTGAATTAGGAAAAAAGGCATACGTATTAGGAACCAACAGGAGTACTTGTTGAACCACAATTTATTAAAAAGCTGAGAATAAAGTGCTGAACAACTTCAAAATGAGCAAACTAGTATGACATCCAGCGCTCATAGGAAAAGTAATGATGCAACAAAAATGGATAATCAAAAGGTGGGATGCCAACCAAAATTTAGATCCAATAGAGTTATTCAGAAAGTGCATTCTTAAAAAAAGAGACAAAAAACTGAATAATTAGAAAAAAAAGTAACCGACCTTACAGAAAAGAGAGCTTCATCTAAACAGGTTTAAGACAGTTTTATTCTATGAAGTTAGAGAACAGTCAACTTGAATTTTTCAATCCTCACATACGATCTATGAAAAGCCTATTGAAGCCTGTGTACAGGAAAATTTCTACTGGTACAACCTCACTTATATCATTTTGAGAAAGTTAGTTTCCATATAATTTCCTATCTCTACATATATAATCAGTATCCGTAAGAACACACGTGTGTTCACGTATGTCTCCCTTTGGAAACATTTACAAATACAACCTGCCATATAGCTATGAAGACGCAACCTATCAAACAAATTCCAGAACTTGAGGAACAGCATAGCAGAACAATATACCAATTTCACATGAACCGCTCCATTTCCGAAAAAGCGTAACCTTACAGAAATGCATACAAACAATTTTTAGCTCAATACGCTAGAACAGGACGGACCTAAAACGAGTAGAATTCAACACTAAAAGCTTAAGGAAGATCCATAGGATATCGTTGTATTATGACTCTTCCACTGCTTGAAGCAGATCAGTATAATTATACAAATGTATGTCAATAACCAATAGAAATTGATTCTGAGAAGTACGTGAACTCACCAATCACTGCACTCTTCACACTGAACCATAAGATCGTCAGGATTGTAAGGCATCTCACATTTACAGTAGCTGTAACCATTGAACGACATGGAAAATTAGTTAATAAATCAATAAACTAATACAAAAAACTGATCCATGGATCAATAACTACAATTAACGCACTTGACACAAAAGATGCTACCTTATTTAGTGCACAGAGGAAAATAACTATTTAAGTCCACCACTGTTAGACACAAACTAAAGTTCCAACAATTATTTGGCACATGCGAAACCAAAAAGAGTTGGCTAAGCACAGAAAAAACTAATGGTTAAGCTTGGAACATGCTAACAAGTAACAACCATCTTGTCATGCAGTTGAGATGAAGATTAAAGTATTCCAGTATTTAAAGCTTCCAGTACCTAATCAACTGTCTTTCTAGTAATAAGCTAGTAGCCCAGCATTCCCCAAAATCACTTTTCACTCACAGTACAATTGAACTTTGCAACACAATGCCATAATTTGGACAAAGTATAGATAGGAGGTGGTGAAGTGCCCTAATACCTGAAGTGAAGTACATTCAGTTACTCAATTTGTGATTAAAATCGATGAGTCAACTATGTAAACTTATCTCTTCCCAGATATCAACCAAGAGCTTTAAAAGCAGTAAAAATGAGACATTTCCAGACCCAAGAAGAATCTATTTTAAAATACGGAGATGACTAAAGCATGGACTCAGTATCAAGCCAGAAAAATTATAGATTCTCAACAAAAACAACATTTTATCAATAAAAAGAACTTACTTTACTGTTCCAATGTCGATTCTAATAAACTAGTACTACTGATTGATTCACATATCCTTTAAAGTCCAAATTTACAAAAGTCACCTGGAGCCTTAAATTCAACAGCTTAACTAAGGAAAAAACAGGATTAAGAAATAAACATACACTGCAACTCTGTCGGGATTGAAGGCACCAGTAGAAGAATTGTACTCGAAACGGCAGAAGAAGTCATCATTCCCCACAGCATCAAGCTTAGTGTAGCTCTTGAAGCTGTGCACAGTGCACTTCCCCTCAATAGTATCGACGCTCTGATAATCAAAATGATCAGACAAGAACACCTCTTTTAAGCTGTGAAATTGCCGGCGGCCACCGATAGACTCCTCCGGCCGGTAATACCATCTCACGTAGATCCTCACATTCGCGCCGCGGCTGTCCGCCTCAATCCTCTCCACGCGCGCGACGTACGACGGCTTTGACGAGTCCGAAGGCCTCATCAAAACACAGTCGCCAGCTGGACAAAAAAACAAATGACCGTACAGGTCAGTAACACCAAACCGGCATCAGAAATTTAGGTTGAAAATCAACAGAGCTAAACAACAAAAAATTCTCGAAGAAAAATTCACGAACGGCTCTAATTTTAAAAAGAACGAAACAGGCAAACAAGCAGCTCAGCTACGACCAGCATCAGATAAGAAATTGAGGAATATCCGAAACTAACGGCGAATAGTTTTCCCGATGTGCTTGACGGTTAGGGAATCGAGATTACGGCGCGCAGATTTGGGTTTAGCCATGTCCGATGCGGCGGAGAACTGGCGGAGCAGAGAGTGTGTACATGTAAGGAAGATTTGCCGAGTGAGAGAGAGAGACAGAACGCCGCTTTTGATTGTATTTTCCTTTAGTTTTAATATAGGAGAAATGTTGTAATGCTTTGCGCATTAGATCTAATTTTTTACGGTCCCGATTGATTTAAGTTTTCCACGTTGATTCCTACAAGGGTAGATTTGAAAATTAAAAGAATACTAGAGGTCAAATTTGGATAGAATGCTAAAATTGTACGGACATGCATGATTGGACATTGGACATTGGGATTCTTTTCTACCATTTCATTCGTAGTGAGATCAAACAAGATGGCATGAATATTTAATATTGTGTGATAAAATATATATTGTTTGTTAAATGTAGGATTACAAATATATCTATTTTCCATTTTGAAATTTTAGTCTCTCTCACCTCATTTTCCCCGATAGATGTTTTTCACCTTTTCCCAAATTGAAATTTGGCTTAATTGTCGATATTTGAGATTGAATTCAACATATTTTTTTATTTTCTTATTACGTTTCCCGTATCTTACATTTGCTAAAATCTCAATTTTAGTCATGTGTATTGATATTTTTAGTCTTCAATAGTCATATGATTAAGTTTTGATGATTAACTTTTGCAGTAACTTGTCAATATCATATGATTAAATTACAAATATAATCGTCAATTTGTTAAAATTACAGTGTTTGAAAAATCTACAGAAATAGGTTATGAACCTGTTAGATACGATTTGTGCCATAAAAATATAGAAATCTAACTTCTAATATATACATTAAGCAAGGAGGGTAAAAAACTAACCAATTAAAGTGATGGAAATTAAACTGGAAATCCAACAAAAGACAAAACGTTTAACCTAGCCATTATGCATGGAGATATGCATACTATAAAAGAAATGACAATGAAATCAAAAGCTGTGTACTGAAATTGGAAGATATTAGCTAAAAACTAATTATAAGTTGAAATTATTGATCGAGAATCTGCAGATTTTTAGCAAGTGCTTTTTTTAGTGTCCTGGCCTTTCAAGCTATTTTTTCCATCACTTTGTTACATAACAGTTTCATTGACCCTTTTGACCTAAATTAAGCCTGAAGCGGCAACTAACATCACTCAAACTAATTGGCTTTCAAATTAAGTTACAACTTGCTGCAACATATTCGAACTCAGAAAAAATGTACAGGTGAAATTAGATAAAATGTTATCATCTTTACTTGTTATTAATAAAATGCAAATAAAGAATTTTGAACGACGCTTCCGTAGTTTAAACAAAGAATCTTGAATGATATTTTTATCGGAATATAAATAATTGCCAATGATACCAAATTTGGTTGGTTATGATATGATTTACAAATGTCGTCGTAAGACATAATATTTGACATAATGAGGAACCACTGATTGATTATTAATCGATCAAATAATTGGTGCTAATCTTAATAATATTTTCCAATCTCAAGTGTCTGCAAGTGAAAACAATTACTGTAAACAACAATTATACTATGAATTCTGGTGCATATTACATAGGTGGTGATACATACATCAAAACAAAGATGTGTGCCTACGGAACACACGTGAATGATGCAAGATTGTTGGTTTCAAACAATTTTTGCATCAAACCATATTAATTTTGTATTTTTTTTTTGAATCCATCTGTGGAACAAGTTATTTAACGGCCATTGAGGGCAGCAAATTGCGCAAACATTGCAGTTCCAGAATGATCCTCGATGGCTGGAATTGCAGCAGAGCTTTTTCCAGCCTCCCGTGTAGAAATTGGCCGATTATCTGAGGAAGAAACAGCAGGAGGAGTAGGTATAAGGACAGGGGGCGAAGCCGGGATCGGAAACGCCCGATTGTCTTCGCCATTTGCACCCTGTGTCCAGTTTTCTTGCAACTGCAAAGCATACTCTAGATTCCACAGCACATCCCCCATAGTCGGCCTGTCGACCCCGTATTCGGCCAAGCACTTCTCGGCAGCCTCAGCAAGTTTGTTCATTGACTCGGGATTGATATGACCGACCAATGTTGGATCGATGATCTTCTCTAATAGACCCTTCCTCTTCCACTGCATAGCCCACTCTGCCAAGTTCACTTGCTCTCTAGGCAAGGCGGGGTCGATGGCGGGACGAGTGCACAACGCCTCCAAGAGGACAACACCGAATGAGTACACATCGGATTTATCAGTGAGTTGCTGCTTCCTGAAGTACTCGGGGTCCAAGTACCCGAAACTACCTTTCACCGCAGTGCTGACGTGAGTTTGCTCGGTGTTTACATCCTTGGACAGCCCAAAATCGGCCATCTTGGCGATGAAGTTGTCGTCCAACAAAATATTGGTTGTTTTCACATCCCGGTGAATGATCCCTTGTGCAGCACCAGTGTGAAGGTAATGCAGCCCCCTAGCTGCCCCAATGCAGATTTCTAGCCTCTGTTTCCATGATAGAGGGGGCAAGTTCTTACCATACAGGTGGTCTCTGAACGGTCCATTAGACATGAATTCGTACACGAGAATCATCTCCGAGTTTTCGTCGCAATAACCAATCAACGACACTAGATGACGATGCCTTAGCTTCGAAAGCATCTGAATCTCGGTCTGGAACTCGTTCAGCCCTTGCTCGGATTGCGGGTTGCCTCGTTTCACCGCTACTTTCATGCCATCGTCGATCATTCCGAGATAAACGTTCCCGAATCCGCCGACGCCTATAATGGCGCTGGGATCCCAATTCTTGGTGGCTTCTTGCAACTCATAGAATGAGAAGTACCTGCCTAAACCAGTAGTAGACGAAAAGAACTGGCTTTTTCGAGACCCTAACGAAGTCTTACTACTAGACATAAAGCTTGTATCCCCTGCATGAACTGGTAACAACCAAGAGGAGAAGCTGTTCCTCTTCTGCCAATCCTGAGGTCTTTTCTGCCATTTCACAGCCATCGCTCCCAATCCGACGAACGCGCCAAACATCATAGCAAATCCAACGGCTGCTACTGTGCCTTTAACTTGGCTACTACCATCAGCCTTCTCCCCATTGACACCAAATTCTCCATCAAGACTTCCAACAGTGTTGTTCATTTTGAAGACCTCTAGGCCATTCAGGAGGGCGTTTTTGGTACCGGCATTTTCGCCCATAGGGCCGACTTGAACTGTCAATGGGTCGAAACCCGTGACCATGGATGAGTTCAGGATGAAATCGGCATAATAGGCTGCTGTTAATCCGCCTGTTTCGGTGGATAAATCGAGCCCGGTGATGCTCGGCTTGCCGTTGATGTACACATTGAAGTATAGGTCATTGGGAGATTTGCTCACTATGTCTGCAAAGTGTATTCGAACGAGATACTGGAACGAAGTATCAATGCTCATTTTCCATGTGATGTTGAAATTAGGAACCTGGATGTGAATTTAACAAGTCGTAGGTTAACGTATCTATATTCTTCAAGGTCAATCTCAAAGTTCACTCTTTTATATTTTAATGATTATAGATATTGGTATATTGCCAAGATTTTTCTGAAACTTCTAGTATTTCAGAGGAAAGATAAATATTTGAAGGAAGATATTTTTTTAAAAAAAGAACACTCATTTGACAATTAGTTCACGATTTAAATATTAAAGGACAAAATATGTTCTCTTAAGAAAATGATATTCAGCTTCACTTACCTGGACATTGGCGTCGGCCATCTGGGTAGCAGTGGCGTAAACCACCGGCGGCGCAATCAGCGGCGACTCACCGTCGGGATACGTTATGACGCTGGGGTCTACAGATACGTCGGTCCCCACGACTTTGGGGTCCAGGTACGGCTCATCCAAATCCCACGCTCTTCCCAACGTGTCGTTCTGAGCCGTGATCACCGGGCCGCCAACATTGAGCCGGTACACCGTCTGATATGCGTTTTTCATCAACCCCGAGTATTCTCCCTTTGGAAATACGGCGGTGGCCGCATCGCCGAGTAAAATGTCCGGCGCTGAAACGAACTCTATCGCGTTGATGTAAGCCAAGCCTCCCTGAGATGGCTCGAAGGTCAGAGAGAACCGCTCCGTGGTTACATTGACTAGGTATTCTCTGAATTCCCATGTCTGATTCTCCAGGAGCTTGAATTCGTGGACCAGTACGAGGTTGTTGCTTGTTTTCACTTGGAATCTTGCGTTTTGCAGGTCCTTTTCGTTGTTCGGGACGGGGGAAAAGTGGAGCCGGATCCAATGCCAGCCGGGCCGGGCGACATGGAAGGTGTAGGTGGCTTCGGTCTCGAAGACCTTGGCGGAGAGGTATATCGAAGAGGGGGCGGCGGGGAGAGCCGTGGCGGGGGCGGAGACTTGGACATCGAGACCGTTGTAGGATAAGTAGTTGCTGGTTTCTTTGTCTCCGAGGAAAACACGTTTTCCAGGAAGGGTTGTGGCGGCGGAGCTGCCGCAGTCAAGGAGGTAATTGTCCGGCGGGGTGAATGAGTCTGATTTCGCGGGGGCGTTGATCCTTGCGTCGACGGCGTTTGACACGAAGGTTGAGAGAACCAGGAGGATTGCCACGGCGGAAGACAGTGGCGGGTGGCGGAGATCAGCGATGCGCCGCCGTGGACATGTGTTTTCCATATCTGCAGCTTCCCTCCTGGGAGGATGAAATTTTTGAAGGGGTGACTATGGAAGAATGAGGGAGAAAGTTATAGGCATTCTGTTGAGTCTGAACCGTTTTTTTTTTAATTGTTTGTATAGTTATTATTTTAAATGTTTTGAGGAAATTAATGTTCAATCGGAACTCCTTTTATGATATCCAATGTTGTCGGATGATTGTGGGGTGGAGGAAGAAGGATTTGTTTGGGCTCTTGGTATTTGTTCAGCCTATTTTTGGCAACAAATATTGGAAGGTGAGAGGAGCAGGAGTATCCTCAATCAAGTTACGTCACTATTATTTATAAAACCAATGACTAGTCAAGGATCATTCATTTTCCTCCTACAGTTTTAATGGATTCTCTTGTTCAATAATTAGATTAACTTTCTGTTATATGGAATATGTCGTTTAATCATATAGATTATTTCATCGATTAAAAATATATTGACACATAAAGAAATACATGTATTATGGATCCATTTCTTTTCTTTTTCTTTTACTTTTTTTCCCATGACTTGCAACACATTAAACACTACAAACCGGATGGCATCTATCAAAAGATGGTTTATTTCATTTTCTTTTACTTTTTTTCCCATGACTTGCAACACATTAAACACTACAAACCGGATGGCATCTATCAAAAGATGGTTTATTTCACCGTTTAGGTTGAGTTTTTTTTTTTTTTTTAATCAAATATCGTGAAATGGATTGATAAATACATGTATTATGGATCCATTTCTTTTCTTTTATTTTCTTTTTTTCCCATGACTTACAACACATTAAACACTACAAACCGGATGGCATCTATCAAAAGAGGGTTTATTTCACCGTTTACGTTGAGTTTTTTTTTTTTTTTTATCAAATATCGTGAAATGGATTGATTTAGTAAACTAACGTATCATGTTCTTTGGGAATATGTGATAAAACATCTAATCATATTTCTCGTAAGACGTGATCAATTTTTTTAAAAAAGCAAATCATGTTATCGGGGATGTAGCGTGATTTGGATAAATAATTTTTTTAAAAAAAATATGTCACGCCTATTGAAAGGACATGACTAAGATTTTCAGAAAAGTTTATCATGCCGTGCACCAATTATTGTTGTTACTAATATTGTTATGATTATTATTATTAGTATTATATTAATGTTATTATTATTATTTTTATTATTAATATTAGTATTGTTATTGTTATTATTATTATTATTAGTACTATAGTAGTGTTATTATTATTTTTAATATTATTATTGTATTATTAGTATTATTGTTGTTGATATTTATTACAAGTATTAGTTAACAAAATCATGATTTCATTTAATATATGATGTCATTATAAGCGGGACCTGTAGATGGTAGTGTAATTTATCAACAAGAATCACATATATCTAATTGTATTAAACTTGACAACTTGGATAATACTTTAAGAGTTCGTCGATCAGATAATTTGATATGTGATCTATGGAAACGGGTCTACTTCAACTTCGTGTTCGGTCATGTCTGAATGAAATTGGATTTTACGGAATCTTTGTTGTGGTGATTGCATTTACGACAATCATTTGATTACTGCTCTGGTTGAGAGATTGCGTCGGGAGAGTGGTGATTGCATTTACGACAATCATTTGATTACTGCTCTGGTTGAGAGATTGCGTCGGAGACTCATACTTTTCACCTTAGAATTGTGAGGCAACAATCACACTACAAGATGTTGCTTTCATTTGGGGGTTGAATGTTGATGGTGAGCCTATTATTGGTACTGATATGTCGTAGAAGTTCCCATTATGACAGAGCTTTTGTTATGATTGGTTAGGTTTTCTCCCAATGCAGTCTGATTTTAGAGCCAATACATTAAGCTGACTACTTTACACGCACATTGTATGCAAACCATAATAAACGACGACAGCTCTAAAGTAGAAGTGATACAATACACACGTTGTGTAGCTCTGATGATTATTGGTGGTTGCATGCTACCAGACTCTGAAGATTGTGTGGTTAAAATGTACTTAAACTTTCTACTAGATATACGGAGGATAGTTATAGTTGGGCAAGCGTTGTGCTTGCATTTCTGTATCATGAGTTGTGTGGCGTCTGTATGCAAGGAAAACAAGAAATAGCAGGACCCTCAGCTGTACAGTTGTAACGCCCAAAATTCCTGATTACGTGAGGATGAGTGCATGACTAGGAGGAAATTATTTTAGAAAATTATGTGTCATTTATGTGATTAAATGATAGTTTTTGTGAGACCTGGAATTAATAAGGATTGATTGTTAGATTAATCGGTTTTAGAGCAATTATGGAAATCCCCGTAATTTTTTGTGTTTGTTTTAGAAATCGGGTTATGTGGTGAAAGCTGGTATCAGTTGTCGCAGGAGATTAATACGCCGTCGTTTAGCGTTTGGTGAAGGCTGTCAGCAGTTGGCATTTTAGGCGTTGTGTTGAGAAACAACAGCAATGCTGACGTGGCAGGAATAAGCAGTAGCGCTTACGTGGATTCAGACGTCAATTCTAGTCAAAGTTCATGTAGCGTGGAGTAGCGACGTCGTCGTTTTGGTTAGCGCAAAGGAATTTCAGCTGTTGCGAGAGATCAGCTTTTGGTTAGCGATCAGCTGATGGGGACCGACGATGCGTCATTGTTTAGTACGTTTGAGGTAGCGCTGGACTCCTCTCGTGAAGCTCTTTCATTCTATACCATTCTCGGAGGCTGTTGTTAGCTGGAAGTAAGATCACGAAGTTGGTTACTTCGACAGTGTGTTCGCTATTCAGGTAGCCTTTCGAATTAGCGATAAGATCTTACCTTAGAGCTTTGTTATTGAGCTTCCTATTGAGTAGAATGGTAGAGTAATTTCTGGTTGTAGTGTATAACTCTCAGCCGTAAGTTACTGTGAATTACCGTGACCTTCTGAGTAGCTTTTGAGATCTGTGCGTTGTGTGTTTAGCAGGTTTCAACCAGATCTCTCGAGTCCCTTGTTGTGGTAATTGTGCTCAGAATTAAGGAACGGATTTGGAGCTTGTGAATCAGCAGGTTTATGGCTTGAGTGAATTGTAGTTGTTGATATCGTGAGATGGTTGTGTATGTTTGCTGTTGTGATTGCTGTTTTGCATATGATTTATGCTAGTTGTTGCATACACGCATTATCATCTCGTTTCAGCTATTGCAGCCATTGCTTCGTTGTTGTTGCTCTGTTTTCTTACCAGGATGCGAGGGCGAGCGGTGATTTCGCACTCTCATCTCCCTGCTGGATTTGTTAGCCCATATGCGCCGAGTGGTTAACTACCACAGTTCATAGGTTGGGCAACGACAGGTTGAGCTGTTGATGCATCTGGTATTGGTGCGCGAGTAGGGGTGAGTGGGTAGCTCCCACATGTCCTACACTCGCCGTGACCACACATGTCTATTGCAGATTTTCGTTGAGCTGTGCATAAAGTTCTTTGGCTCCCTTCCTTGGTTGTAGCCTTCGAATGTTGTCCCTGGTCTCATGCATAGCATCTGCATTTTATTTTTGTTGTTTACTGCTGTTTTATAGTTGCTCTCCGTACTGGGGTTTGCCCCATGTCCCTATGGGGCTTGGTTGTTTTGTTGCCTGTATTGTTTTCAGGGAATCCAGGTTTTGCAGCTGGTCGTGGGTTTAATCCAGCTGGAGGCGCCCCAGGAGATGGTTAGAGTGCCCCAGTTATGTATATTATTTATATGCACTGGTATCACCGCAAGTGGGATGTCCCGGGGTGATGCTTAGGTTATTGTAGCTGGCTGATAGCCAGGGGATACCACTTTCTGTGCTGCCTTGTTGTTTGTTGTAGCCTTGTCTGTTAGTGTTGTAAACTGGGATATCTATTTTGAGTATTGTCGTATTTTAAATTATATTGTTTTAAACCGTCAGGCCAAAGAAAAAATTTTACCCACTTTTTAGTAGCTTCCGCTTGTAATTATGTGATTTTACTCTGTTGTAAGCACGATGCCTAACAGTTTTAATGTTTCATGATGTGCATAACATGTTTTTAGCATGATCGAGTTCCGGACGCGTGGACGAGATTAGGGACTACCCAGATGAAAATTACTTGAAACTTTTATGCCCTCATATTTTAGGAGCTAAAATTTATTATTTTAAGCAGCAATTTTCGAAAAATATATATTTTATATATATTTGCCAAAGAGAACCCATTTTTCACCTATGCGGGCTATTTTAATGAGCTTTACTATATTTTAAAAATTAGGAGATTTATTATTACGAAAATTGGAAGTTCAAGATTGAATTTGTGAGTTTTAATCAATATTTTAAATAGTGGGGGTAAGTAAGGGAAAAATATTTTATCTTCCTAATTTAATAATCTTGGAGGGATCATTTGGATCATAATCCATTCTTTCAAACCCTAGATTTCAAAACCCTAGCCTCCCTCCCTCTCCTTCTCCCTCACTCATGCCTCCCTCCCCTTTTTCACAAGGCTCCATCGATTTTCTCAAAGTTTCTTGATCATTTGGATCATAATCCATTCTTTCAAACCCTAGATTTCAAAACCCTAGCCTCCCTCCCTCTCCTTCTCCCTCACTCATGCCTCCCTCCCCTTTTTCACAAGGCTCCATCGATTTTCTCAAAGTTTCTTGGAGATTTCAAAGGTTGATCGTTCCATCTCTTGTCCTCCGCTCCGGTAACGCATAGACTGCATAATTCTTCAAAAAGGCATGTTTTATCTCCCCTTTTCTCACCATGTAAATCATATTACACTGTTTTAAATAATGATTGCTTGATTTGTATGTGAATTTATTAGATCTATCTTTATTGTTTACGATCATGCATGCATAATGATTTTTAACCCGCATTTGAATTGTTTCTTGTGAAGCTTCGGTCATGGGCTGTTCATAGTACTGGGGTCCGGTCCAAGGGTGGTACTGGTAGTTATTCCATCGATTTAGAATCATGTCGTCCAAATGTGGAGTGATTTAGTCAAGGAATGAATTAGTAATGAATTTTATGATCAACACGTGTCCTGGCTTGTTGTCTGTGCACGACAGTAGAGTTGTTGGGGTCGGGTAAGTCGTTCTATGTGGTCTGTGTGGTCAAGGTTGATTTCAAGAGATAGCTCTTTGAGTTAGGGTCACGAAGGTCCAAACATAGAGCGATTTGATCGAGGAACAAATTAGTTATGAGTTTTATGACTAGCACGTGTCCTGGTTGCAGTCTGCGTGCGAGCAGTGTCATTATGAGCATTAGGTTGGTCATGTCTCTAATTTTTTTGAGTCTCGTTTATTCCACTGACTGTTATATTGAGTTAGGAGGACGTGGGTTGAAACAGAGAGTGATTCTGTTAAGAATTGTATTTTTAATGATTTTTTCCATTTTGTCGCTTGAAGTGAGCCTCGTCGGGTCATTTTTGTGAAAATTGAGATTTCGAGTCTTAGGGGCTGCCAAAGTTCGTGAATGACTTTATTTGATGTTTTAAGTATATTTTAAGATATTTTTCAATATTTTTAGAATTTATTTGATTTATGAGATTTTTGGTCAAGAGGACTTTTATTCAGTCAAATTTTTATGTTTGATTTAAAGTGAAGGACTGAGTATTTTTATAAATTTTTAAAGTTTAATTTTAAAGTTTATTGGGTCAAGTTGAGTTTTGGACTAAGTTTTAGTTTAAGGTTAAAAATCTCGGCTTTTGGGCTTAGAGTTAGCGGGCCAGACACCTTGAACCAGTCCTTGACCGAAGGAGAAAATGTAGAAACCCGTGAATATATATTTAATTATATATATAGTATTTTATGTATACGAATTTGATAAATGTTTAAATGAATGAATTAAATATATATTGACGGGATAATCCTTTTAAATTGTATGTTTTTATGACGTACACGCATCATGAAAGATTTATGAAATGTTAAGGCATGAAAGAAAAGAAAAAAATGTTTTCGAGGGATTGAAGTGATTTGTGACAAGTTTAAGATGAGCGGAATCGGGATACCGGGCCCGATGAACCTCTGTTCATGTTATTTCAAGCTTATGGATCCATGTGTTCACGGCATGGTGAAGTGGCAGCATAGATATGTTAGAGTCGATGCCCAACTAGCCAACTTGTGACGTATGGGTTTTATTGACTCTTTGTATAACGATCTTTATTTATAAAATTCGCATTTCTTATATGGCATTATTTATTTTCATTATGTTATAATGTTAAAAATTATGTTGGATAAAGACCTAGAATGCACCATAGTGTATGTTAAATGTGATAGTGGATATGATGGCTATCATGAAACACATCTAATAGTCACTGTGTATTCTGAACATGTTCCTAGTCGATTGGGCCGTCAAAATGAGGATAAGGCCGCCCGAGCTTGAGACTAGCATCTG
>KQ996427.1:3403-71478 GCA_001598015.1 Dorcoceras hygrometricum
ATATCGTCATTTGGACCCGGGCCCGTTGGACCGGCCCAAGTCTACCTTAAGTCTATTTAATGATGATTAATAGACTTAATGAAAAAACACTTCATAATTAACTCTACACATTACACTCCAAAAACCCTAAGTGTGCGCCGCCCTCTCCTCCCTCGATCACGCCGCCGCCGCCGCCCAACTTCGCCGGAATTTCGTTCCGGCCTAGTTTTTCGTGGAGGATCCGATCGTGCTGATCTCGTCAGGACTTCTAGTGCAGTCTGACGAAGGAGCCTCGAGTCTGGTCGTGGACCGGATTGACGAATCTACCGCAATCAACCGAGAAGCGCCGGGTTCTTGAAACACCGGTTGGAGCCAGGCACAAGTGCCAGACAGGTGACTTGCTAAACACCCTATGTATGTTGATACGTAGATTTGCTTGATTACTCGTATTGATCGCATCCCGGTAAAATTTTGTTCTTCCGCTGCCTGCCGGGGTGCGGATCCGGACCAATCCCAACAGATTCCTCGTATGGTAACCCACACGTGGCGCTTCCTCATTGATCCTTGTATTCGCGCGTCTGCTTCCAGCTATAACCAATACTAACGCTTCAACTGAATTTCAAAAATTCAACCAGTCGCGAGCTACAGTAACCTGCTGCTGATTTTATCAAATCGCTTCGCCTGGTTACTTCGTCTGGTTCCCACACTGAGCGCGATTTAACGATACATATTTCCTTAATTACCCAACGTTTCCAGAAGAAATCCGAGCTCATAATTAAGCTTCATCAAATTCATAAGTGTCGGAATTACTAAACTAATCTTCTTCTTAATGATTCCGGGCATTACACTAAATCATTTCAAACATGAATTTTAAATATACTTTAAACATACAGGCAAGCAGATCCATAAAACACAATATATGATTCAAATGGTGTAGCAAAGGATCAGCTTTTACTTGCCTTAAATGAAGCTTTACGACAACAGCAAATTCCTGCAGAAATCCTCCCTTTTGAGCAACGCACGAACTCTTCTGGAATTTCTTTGAAGAACACTTTAAAACTTTTCTTTTCAAATGATGAAAATCTTACTTTGAAAACAGGTTTTTATATGAAAGGGATTAGTGGAAAGCTACTTGTGAAATCAAGCATGACACACCTCTAAAATTTAGTAAAATTCCCTTCATATCATTTTAATTTGTAAAACACCAAACCTTCTCCTAAAGAAAACATTTCACCTCCTTAAAAAATTTTCCAATCGATTTAAAATCCATATCATGCATCGCTCCTTGGAGTCACCTGCTGGAACCAGCCGTAGCGCATCATACTTGCTTATATCAATAAATCAGTAGACACATAACATTTAAAATTGCCAATTTGGCCCATAAAATCAATAAAATGCATAAATGTGGTCCTATGGATTTTTGGGGCGTTACAACATATGTCAAGGAATTGTTCCCAGAAGCAGCAACTCATCACCAGTAGGGCATATGTGATGACCGCTGAAGAAGCTCCAGCAGATACCACCATGGTGACTAGTAAGATTTCTGTTTCCAGCATGTCTGCAATAGCATTGTTAGATTCTGGTGCAACTCATTCATTTGTATCAGATAGATTTTCTAAGAAACTGCCGATTAAACCAGAAGAAGTAGAGATAGGATATTGTGTTCATATTCCTTCGGGAGAAAGCATTGTAACCAATTTGATATTGTGAAATATAGAACTTAAGTTCCAAGGGAATATCGTCTTCGCAGATTTGATAGTATTACCCATGCTTGAGTTTGATTTCATATTGAAAATAGATTGGTTAACCAAATACGCAGCTGTTATAGAATTTAAGCAGAGGTCTGTTCAAATTAAATTACCCTGTGGAACTTCATTTTTGTTCAAATCCGATAATTTTAATGGTACCTCCAAGATAATATCAGCCGTTAAGGCCCAGAGGTGTTTAAGCATGGGATGCCAGGAATTTTTAGTAAGTGTCTTATCCTTAGAATCTGAAAAGAAAGGTAATTTGGAAGATGAGCATGTCGTAAGAGAATTTCCAGACTTCTTTTCAGCAGATGTCTCAGGCTTACCCCCAAAACACGAATTAGAATTCACTATCGATTTAGTACCAGAAGCTGCCCCAGTTTCTAAGCCTCCTTACAGACTTGCCCCTAAGGAAATGAAAAAGCTGAAAGAGCAGATCCAAGATCTTTTGGATAAAGGTTTCGTCAGACCCAGCGCTTCACCATGGGGAGCACTAGTGCTGTTCGTGAAGAAGAAGGACGGTAGTATGCGTCTGTGTATAGACTATAGGGAATTGAATAAACTGACGATTAAAAATAAGTATCCTCTTCCTAGGATTGATGACTTATTTGATCAGTTACGAGGAGCTGTTGTGTTCTCAAAAGTAGATCTAAGGTCAGGATATCATCATCTACGAGTGAAAGAAGTATACGTGTACAAAACAGCCTTTAGAAACAGGTATGGCAATTATGAATTTTTAGTTATGCCCTTTGGAGTAACTAATGCGCCATCAGCTTTCATGGATTTAGTGAATAGAGTATTTCAACCCTTCCTCGACAAATTTGTCATCGTGTTCATAGAAGATATACTGATTTACTCAATGAATAGAAGTGAGCATGAAAATCACCTTAGAGAAATTTTGCAGATCTTAAGGACTAAGCGGTTGTTTGCGAAATTCAGTAAGTACGAATTTTGGATTGAGAAGGTTGTATTTTTGTGTCATATTATTTCGAAGAATGGAATAGAAGTAGATCCTTCAAAAGTAGAGGTTGTTCGTGAATGGCCTGTGCCTAAGAGTGTATCAGATGTCCGTAGTTTCTTAGGACTTGCAGGTTATTACCAAAGATTTATTGAAGGATTTTCCAAGATTGATGTTCCATTAACCGCCTTGACTAAGAAAGATGTTAAGTATGATTGGACTCCAGAATGTCAATCCAATTTTGAGAAATTAAAATCAGCCCTGATTGAAGCTCCTGTTTTAACATTACCAACCGAGAAAGGAAACTTTGTAATTTATACAGATGCATCAAAGATAGGACTAGGAGCTGTTTTGATGCAAGATAAGAAGGTGATCGCTTATGCTTCTAGAAAGCTGAAGGTTCATGTGAAAATTACCCTAAACATGATTTAGAGTTAGCAGCAGTGGTCTTCGCATTAAAGATCTCGAGACACTATCTTTATGGAGAAAAATGCGAAATTTTCATAGACCATAAGAGCCTTAAGTATTTCTTTACCCGGAAAGAGCTGAACATGAGACAAAGGAGATGGCTCGAATTGGTTAAAGATAATGACTGTGTAATTAGCTATCACCCAGGTAAAGCTAATGTAGTAGCTGATGCTTTAAGTAGAAGAAACGTGGGTTTAGCTCAGATTTCTATTCAGATCCCTTTAGCAAGAGAAATCAATCGATTCAAACTAGAAATAATTACAAAGAAGAATGCAGCAAGTTTATCAGTACTTACAATCCAGTCCACTTTAAAGGATCTAATTCGAGAAGGTCAAGCGAAAGATGATCAGCTGCAGAAATGGAAGAAGCAGGACGAAGACAGAGGAAGAAATCTTTATACAATTGAAGGGGGAATTGTGAAATAACAGAATAGATTGTGGGTACCCCGCACAAATGGTTTGCACATAGAAATTATGAATGAAGCCCACAATACACCATATTCAATTCACCCAGGAGGAACAAAGATGTTTAAAGATTTACAACATCTGTTTTTGTGGCCAGGGATGAAACGAGACGTCTGTAAATTCGTTTCTGAGTGTTTAACATGCCAGCAAGTTAAAGCAGAACATCAGAGACCAGCTGGGATGTTAAAACCGCTCCCTATACCAGTGTGGAAGTGGGACAATATTGCGATGGATTTTGTTGTAGGATTACCCAGAACCATTCAAGGATTTAACGCAATTTGGGTTATCATTGATAGATTGACTAAGTCTACACATTTCCTACCTGTTAAAACAACTTATGATTTGAATAAATATGCAGGGTTTCACATCAAGGAAATAGTCAGACTTCATGGGATACCAAGTTCAATAGTATCTGATAGAGATCCCATATTTACTTCGAGATTCTGGAAAAGTTTACACCAAGCCTTAGGAACTAAATTAACTTTCAGTACAACGTTCCATCCTCAAACAGATGGACAATCAGAAAGAGTTATCCAAGTACTGGAAGATTTGTTACGGGCGAGTGTTTTTGACTTTCAGAAAGTTGGGATTCTAAACTACCACTGATTGAATTCACCTACAACAATAGTTACCAAACTTCGATAGAAATGGAACCATACGAAGCTCTATATGGAAGAAAGTGTCGTTCACCAATCCTTTGGGATGATGTAGGTGAAAGGACTGAGATAGGACCAGATATTGTAGAACAGACTGCTGAAGCAATTAAAAGAATACGTGATAGAATGAAGACTGCACAGAGTAGACAGAAGAGCTATGCAGATAGCCAGCGTAGGGATATAAAATTTCAAAGTAGGGGATCATGTATTCCTAAAGATATCACCAATGAAGGTTGTAATAAGATTTGGCAAAAAGGGGAAGCTAATTCCCAGATTTATAGGACCATATCAGATTTTGGAGAAAGTTGGGACATTAGCTTATCGGTTGGAATTACCTCCAACGATGTATGCGTTCACAATGTATTCCACATATCAGCACTTAGTAAATATATTGCAAACCCTTCGCATGTACTTAGATACGAACCTATTCAGTTAGCATCAGACTTAACTTACGAAGAATTACCAGAGAAGATTCTTTCCAAAGAAAAACGTAAGTTGAGAAACAGAAGTATCCCTATGATTAAGGTTCAGTGGGTAAATCACACTGAAAGAGAAGCTACGTGGGAAGTCGAATCGGACATGCAGAAAAGCTATCCAAACCTCTTTAAGTAAGTAATTTCGGTGATGAAATTATTTTAAGGGGGGGTAGATTGTAACGCCCAGCCATTTTTATGAGCCACAATTAAAAAGTTATAAGAGTTGAGGGATTACATTGAAATGCTAATCTATTTATTCGAATTTCAGACATTGGAGTACAAGTGCAGCAGCTGTTTAGCCAGTTATGGCAAGCAAATTTAATCCTTCTGTTTTTAACTAAAATGGTTCGGTTTCACTTTACATCAAATTTTGTTTTAAATAGAGTAGCTCTTTTAAAAGATTCTGCCATATTGATTAATCGTGTTTCTTTCCTTAGGCATTTTAAATCATATGTGTATAGGATGTTAGCTGCTTCATGCATCATTACTTTCAAAACACATTTCTTTAAGCGGTGCTCTCTCAAAGAAACTCAATAAAAAGCCTTTTAAAGATTTTCAAATGAGACGATCGGAGTGTTGATAATTTGCTGGATTTCTGCTATGATTTGTGCTCAAGAATTCAGGCAAGTAAACTCTGTTTTTGCTCACTCAGTGAAAGCATATATTCAATTCTGTTTGCATGATATATGAGTTTTTAAAGATTCTTTAAGCGGTGCTCTCTCAAAGAAACTCAATAAAAAGCCTTTTAAAGATTTTCAAATGAGACGATCGGAGTGTTGATAATTTGCTGGATTTCTGCTATGATTTGTGCTCAAGAATTCAGGCAAGTAAACTCTGTTTTTGCTCACTCAGTGAAAGCATATATTCAATTCTGTTTGCATGATATATGAGTTTTTAAAGACTTGAATTTATGCTTCGGCTGTTCTTCAAAACCAAAAAAGTTCATGCTCTGTTTTTATGAAAGGTACGTTACTATTGTAATTTGATCCAGAAATGTTTTAAAAATGGTTGATGATGTTCGTCCAGTAGTTTTTGAGTGTTATTTAGATATTTAATCGAAGTAGCTCACAAGTAGTTTACTCGATTATTTCTTGAGATATTTGAATTCTTCAGACGAAGGAAACTGTTGTGATTCATGTTCATCCCTACGGTTAAGTCTGAAATCTGGTTCTTAAACCAACAAATGATATGTCAATATTGAAAATATTCTATGTGTTGTATTCAGCTGTTGGCAGATTCTACATGGTTAATGTTCATCAGCTGTTGCATTTGTTGGTCAGCTGTTGTATGTTATTGTTTGTATTCAGCGGTTGTCAGCTGTCGCATTGTTCGAGTTCCGCAATTGTGATCAGCCGTTGTACTATTTCATGTTCAGCTGTTGCTTTATGTTCGACTGTCGTCAGCTGTTGTTTTGTTAATCCTCGACTGTTGTCAACAGTTTCATTAGTTCATGTACAACTGTTACCTCGTTGGCACTCATCTGCTGTCAGCTGTTGCGTTGTTTTAACAGTGCTCAGCTGTTGGTTTGTTCAAAAACTGAAATTATTTATTTAAGTTGCGTTGATTCCGACATTGACCAATAGGTATTTGAATAGTTCCCTTCTTTAGATGTTCATTTCTTCAACAGATAGTTACTGTTCATTTTCTTCAACAGATAACGAAATCCAGAATTTGATTCCTTCAACAGTTTCATTAGTTCATGTACAACTGTTACCTCGTTGGCACTCATCTGCTGTCAGCTGTTGCGTTGTTTTAACAGTGCTCAGCTGTTGGTTTGTTCAAAAACTGAAATTATTTATTTAAGTTGCGTTGATTCCGACATTGACCAATAGGTATTTGAATAGTTCCCTTCTTTAGATGTTCATTTCTTCAACAGATAGTTACTGTTCATTTTCTTCAACAGATAACGAAATCCAGAATTTGATTCCTTATTCATTTCCACTTCAATTTAAATGAATTATTCGATTTAACTGACAGATTCAAGTAGTAAAGTTATTCAGTTTTCATCTTCTCAAGTATTACAGAGAATCCTCAACCATTTCCAGAACATCATCGAACAACGAAAATCAGTAAATCGTACAATAGAAAGTAACACAGATGTTACGAAAGAAAAGAAAGGGCAGAACATTGTTTTAGAAATGTTTTAAGTTATGACGACAAAAAGGGTCCCCAGAGGAGGGTGAGTGCGTGGCTGACGAACCGTGTGCCCTTTCAACCAGGAAGGATAAGGATTACGAATTGACGGATCTGTATACCCCTTCACCATGAGCTTTATGCTAAGACTGATATCAGGAGTTTGATCAAGCGAATTGGACCAAATGTTAAGTGTTGTCGTAATTTCAGAAAAGAAAAAAGAGCACAAGTGTGATTTTAATCACAGCTCTACAAAAGTTTAAAGAAAAAGGTTTTCAGAACTGGTTACTGTTTTATGCTTTCAGAACTTTCAGATTCCAGCTATGTATCAAATATCGTTTGTTTGTGTTTATATAACCTCGATATTCCATATTTTACCTGCTGGGCCTTAGGCTCACTAGCTTTTCATTGAGTGCAGGTAATGATCAGTAAGGAGTTGGAGGGAGATGAACAGAAAGGAAGGAGGTGTTTATCGTGGACGTCTTTCCATTGTGTCATCAGCTTTTGTTTTGTAATTCAGAAACTTCAGTTGTACTGTTTTTGTGTTACAACAGACATTTAAACAGTAGATACCTGTTTCGTCTTCTATTATACTTTTATGGAAGAGCTTATCAGATATTGGTTATCCTTTCCGCATACGTCACCGTTTCTCTTGTTGTATATTTCAGTAGTTGCGAGTTGCCTATATTTGCAATTCAAACAAGAAATTAGTAACGACTTATGATGTAGACCAGATCGAAAATTTTTGGTCTTTCAATTCAAACCCTAAACTTCTAAATTTCATTAAGAAAAGTCCGGTCGTTACATTAGCTATCAGAGCATGGTAGAGCGTCCGCATATCGACCTCAGTCTCCCAGGTAGCCTCATCCTCTGAGTGATTCTGCCACCAGACCTTGACCATCAAAATACTCTGTGCCCTCAGTCTATGCTCCTCTCGAGCCAAAATCTGCACTTGATGCTCCTCAAAAGATATCTGACGCCAACTGGAGCGGCTTAAAATCCAAAACGTGCGACGGATTCGGAACATAAATCCGCAATATCAAGATGTGGAAAACATTATGGACCTCTGACAAACTGGGTGGTAACGCTAGTCGATACGCCAGAGTACCAACCTCTCCAAAATATCGAATGACCCAATAAACCTCGGGCTGATGTACCATGAAGGGCGTGATGCGCTTTGGCCGGAGGGGCAAGCTCAGCCCGAGGTTTATTGGGTCATTCGAGATTTTGGAGAGGGTTGGTACTCTGGCGTATCGACTAGCGTTACCACCCAGTTTGTCAGAGGTCCATAATGTTTTCCACATCTGATGTTGCGGAAGTATGTTCCGAATCCGTCGCACGTTTTGGATTTTGAGCCGCTCTAGTTGGCGCCTGATTTATCTTTTGAGGAGCGTCCAGCGTAGATTTTGGCTCGAGAGGAGCGTAGACTGAGAGCGCAGAGTATTTCGATGGTCAAGGTCCGGTGGCAGAATCACTCAGAGGATGAGGCTACCTGGGAGACTGAGGCCGATATGCGGACGCTCTACCATGATCTATTTGGTACGTAATTAATTTCGGGGACGAAATTCCTAGAAGGGGGGAGAGTTGTAACGCCTAGAAATTTCCTGAATACGTAGAAATGAGTGCATGACGAGCGGGAAAATAATTTTAGATGATTACATGCCATTTTATGTGATTTATTTATGATTTTTATATTGCATGTTATGCATGTCATGTTTGCAGTCTGTTTGAGTTACGGACGCGTGGAGGAGACTAGTGACGATCTTGAGATATTTAAATCCTTAGATTTTTAAGAACGAATTATTATTTTTAAGCAGAATTTATGAAAATTGGGGTTTTATGATTATTTTTTAGGGGAACCCGTTTGTCGCCTATACGGGCTGTTTTATTTAACTTTATTATATTTTAAAATTTGGGGAGTCCTTTATTTCGAAAATTATAGGTTTTAAAAGCATGTATTAGAGTTTTGATTAACATGGTAACTTAGTGGAGGGATAGAATAGTAAAAATACATTTAATTTTTTAATTAAGCCTTATAGGTCATTTTTGGCACCATCATTATTTCATAACACAAATCTTTGCAAAACCTAGCCTCCACTCTCCCAAGATCGCCGTCCCCTTCTCCTCTCAAACAGCCCCATCGAAATTTCAAGAATTTTGGTGATCAAAGGTGGTTTCTGTCCCGATCTCGCGTCCTCTACGTCGGTAACTCGCAGATCTCATCTTTGTTCATGCCAGGCATGTAATATCTATTCTTTTCTCACCATATAAAACATAGTATACTATTTTTTGCACGATTTGTATGTGTTTTTATTAGATATATGTTTAAGTTTTGAGATCCATGCATGCATCATGTTTTCAACACGAGTTTGCTTCATTCTCGATATGTTCGGTCATGGGCGGTTCATGGGGCTAGGGTTTGGTCCAAGGGTGGTACAGATAATTATTCCATCACGTTAGGATCACGTAGGTCCAAATGGGAAGTGATTTGGTCAAATAATGAATTAGTTATGAATTTTATGATCATCAAGTGTCGTGGATTGTCATCTGTACGCGACAGTAGAGTTGTTGGGGTTGGATAAGTCACTATATGTGGTCTGAGTTGTCAAGAATGATTTCAAGAGATATATCATTGAGTTAGGGTCACGTAGGTCCAAACGATAAGCGATTTGGTCGAGCAACAAATTAGTTATGAAATTTATGGCTAGCACGTGTCCTGGATGCAGTCTGCACGCGGACAGTGGGTTTTCGGGCGTCGGTTTGGTCACGTCCTGAATTGTTTTTGTATCCCTTCTGCTCCAGTGGCTATTGGGGTGAGTTAGGGTGGTGTGGGTCAAAACATAGAGTGATTTGGTTAAGAAATGGATTTTTAAAGTTTTGTCGCTCGAAGTGAGCCTCATTGGGTCATTTTTGTGAAAATTAAGATTTCGAGTATTAGGGGTTGCCAAAGCTCGTGGATGACTTTATTTGATATTTTAAGCATATTTTAAGATGTTTTTCAGCATTTTTAGAATTTATTTGATTTATGGTATTTTTGTCAAATTTTAATGTTTGATTTTAAAGTGTAAGGAGTGAGTATTTTATAAACTTTTTAAAATTCAATTTTAAAGTATATGGTCCAATTTGAAGATTTTTTTGGTCGAATGTTTTAAAATCAAATATTTAGTCAAATTTTTTATTATTGTTGGACCTTTTAAAGTGAAGGAGTGAGTATTTTATAAACTTTTTAAAATTCAATTTTAAAGTATATGGTCCAATTTGAAGATTTTTTTGGTCGAATGTTTTAAAATCAAATATTTAGTCAAATTTTTTATTATTGTTGGACCTACTATTTTATTTTCAAGTTTTAAAGTCAAAATTTTGGCTTTTCGATTTTATTTAGTCAAAATTGGTCAATGAGTCTTTATTTAGTCAAAATTTTAAATAGTTGATTTTTGTAAATGATGGATATTATTAGAAATGTTAAAGGTTTAATTTTATGTTATGGGCCAAGTCACGTATTAGGCCAAGTGCAATTTTAATCTAAGTCTAGATTCCTTTGGGCTTAGAAGTACTGGGCCAAACTCCTGAACCAGGCCTTGAGCAAAATAGAAAACGTAGAAGCCCATGAATATATATTTATTTATTTATGTAGTATGTTATTTATGATAATGTTTTAAAGGAAATAATTTAATATATATTGACGGGCTAAGCTTTTAAATTGCATGTTTTTATAAAATGCATGCATCATGAAAATTTATGAAAAGATAAAGGCATGTTTTAAAAGAAAAATGGAGGGATTGAAGTGACTTGTGGCGAGATAGACGATGGCAGATCCGGGATGCCGGGGCGGTGAACCTCTGTTAATGTATAATGATAGACGATGAGTGGATCTGGGAGACCGGGCCCAGTGAACCTCTATTAATGTGATGATGATGTAGGTCGGATGAAACCGGCCGTCAAGTACGTTGGTTTAAGATTGATCAATCGAACATGGTCCACACTTCATGGATACGACTCATATGTTTTATGTTACGTTACATCATGCCTTATGATATATGTTATATGATTACGATACGTTACGAGTTATGGTACAAACCATGTTTTAGGATCATCCATGAATGCATGATTTAGTGTTATTTTATTACATGTATGTGCTTGCGTGTGGTTTTATTATTATGTACCTTGCTATTTTAAAAGATAGAGCATGCTGAGCCTCTAGGCTCACTAGGTTTAGATGGTGCAGGTGATGACCCAGTGGATTTTATCCCGACTAGCGGTGAGGACCTCTGAGCGCCCGATGCAGCTGTACCCCGTGGCCGCATTGATGTTTTATTTTTAATATGTTACGCTTTTCAAATATTGATTTTAGCATGTTCATGTTCAGTACTTTTACTCATTCTGGTTTTTAAACAGCATTGATGATTTAATGTTTTCGAGGTATTGGTTTTATTCATGTTATAAAATGATGATTTAGAAAATGTTTAAAGGGAACGAGCCATACTTTTTAAGTTTTTTTCCGCATATGATTTTTAAAAAAAAAACTTTAGAATCTCGTTCGTTTCAGATGACTTTTCAGAACGGCTACAACTTTGTGTCCAACGGATATAACTTCGCATTAGGCTATATATAGAGCACAACACAAGCAAATGAAATGCAGAGCGTGCTGAGAAGAGCGAAGTCGAAAGGTGTTGTGCAAACCAAAATGTAAAAGAAGAAAGCACAACCCTGGGAAGACAATGAAGAACCAGCTCAGACAAGAGCACTTCCCAATGTGTGAGATTTTACCTTTGAGAGATTAAGTAAACACTGGAAACCTCGCACACGATTCACTCACATATACTTGAGATAGCTGATTAGATTAGTTGAGTGAATAAAAATTAAACACTCTCCATTATAGTCTTTGGACAGAGGCTTTAAACAAGTCTAGTTGTCTTTCGCACTGAGACGTTAAAGAAGTGTATGTAGCCTTTCTCGCAGAGGCGTAAAAGAAGTGAGTTAGACACACGCATCTTGCGGGCTGGTGTGCAGTGGTGTGGCTAGATGTTCTCGCGGCTGCTGGTCGTAGGAGTGGGTTGCAGCGAAGGGTCGCTGTAATCAAAGCCTTCTAGCGGATCCTTCGCTTTCATAAATAAATTGCAGCATATTTTCTTTATAGCTTTAGGAACTTACATTCATACGCATAGCATGTTTGCTTAATACGCTTAAATCTGTTTAAAGAGCTTTCGATTTTAAGAGTTCAGTTTTGTTTCCGCATGATTTTAACTCATGACTCAATCTGTATCTCGGTGCACTTACATTCAAGAAAGCAGCTGGTGCTAAACCAGCGCACAAAGCAGCTGGTAATATGGACTAGCTCGCAGAGTTGTTGGTCCAGCTTCACACCGATCTGGATTCAATGTTGTGTGCTGTTTTCAAATCCAAAATTTTTAAAATGCACGTAACTCACGAGGTTGTTGTTTGGGCTGTGTGAGAGCCTACGTGAGTAATGACAGAGCTCATGAACACCGTCAGTTGTTTGATCCTAACAATTGGTATCAGAGCAGGTTGTTCTTGAAATTATGTATTTCTTTTTGAAATTTTTAAACGGTCTTAAAACTTTGTCTACTCTGATAGCTTTTCGAACGCTTGTCTATGCTACAAAATTTTTATAGCTTTAAAAACTCATGGTATTTGGATAGGGGGAGGAATGTCTATTGAATTGTAGAGCAGTTTCTCGAAAGGAAAGTGCAGCAATATTTGTTCCGACGAGCTGAAATATTGCGCGAGATCTGTGGACGCCAATATCTCTAGGGCTGGCGAGGCTATGTCTTACAGAAAAATGGAAGAGATTCTGTAAATTGAATATTCTATTGCTCCTCTGGTCCAAATATATGAGAACCTTTGAGTAGCATAGATACTGTCTTCAAAATATCATGCACTTGTTTTCGGCTATGTCTTACAGAAAAATGGAAGAGATTCTGTAAATTGAATATTCTATTGCTCCTCTGGTCCAAATATATGAGAACCTTTGAGTAGCATAGATACTGTCTTCAAAATATCATGCACTTGTTTTCACAATATGTCATCCCTCGAAAAATGCTTTCGTTTCAAAATAAAATATACTCATGCTCTGTTTAGGGCGAGTTTAGTTTTAAACATTAAGTGGGAGACAAATTTTCGAAACCCTTTTTGATTCCCACAAAAAGGGGGAGAAATAATTTCAAGCATAAACGTACCTGCACATGCTTATCTAGATTTTGCGTAAATCAAAAAGGGGGAGATTGTTGGATCTATTTATATACAGATCATAATCTAGTTTTGATTCACACAAAATCTGTTATTATTGTACTAACGCTCTACGTGACATGCGCAGCTTGCTTAGTCTGGAGTAGCCATGAAGATATCCAAACTGGAACAGTAAGGGGACGCCTGAGCTGAACTGGTCGAAAATATCTAGCTGGAACAGTAAAGGGACGCCCAAGCTGGTTCAGTAGTTTACTTCCAGAGCACAGGGAACACCAAGCTGGTTCACCAGCTTGGACCAGGAGCAGAACGAAGATCAAGCGCAGTAAAGTGAAGAGCAGAATGGCTGAAGAGCAGATCAAGTGCAGAGTACAAGAGCAGTGATTGAGTGCGAAGCCGAGTACAAGCGCAGTGATCGAGTGCAGATAAGATCACTGGCACAGTACGAAGAACTCAGTTGTGCAACCAATTGAAGGACCAACTGGGAGGTCAGCTGAGACATGCGAGCTGTTCTAATAAGAGGCTGAAAAAGCTTGAAGAGACCCCCGAGGATGAGGAAGAATCTGCATGCTGGGTTACTCGATCAGTCTCCATTGAGATAAGCTAGTATGGAAACATGCAAGCTGGATGGGCACTGCCACAGCTCAGCATTGATCCAGAAGAACTCTGAAGAAGACCAGCTTGGAGAACAGCTCAAGTGAAGAGGCTGCTCAGATATAGGGAGCAGATTAGAGTCCAGCTGGTTAAGGACAAACCTGCTGGACAAGATATTCAAGAACAGATAAAGGAGGGAGGGACTCTATCTTGCAAAATTATGAACAGATATAAAATGAGGAAGAAATTTCCTAGATAGAGGAACACAAAAGTCTGAAGATGATGAAGATCAGCTCAAGAGTGGTTGCAAATGAGAGAAGAAGAAGAGAGCGTTGAACAGCTCGATGAAGAACCAGCTCAAAGACAAGACCAGCTCAGTGCAAACCAGATCGGAGAAAAGTTGGCAAGCTGGTTAAGGTCAAACCAGCTCAGATAGCATGTCAGATGCTATCAAATCTACGATCAATGCGATTTGAATACAAGACTACACGACAAATACTTCTTAGTATTCAAATCGACCTGCTCGTATTGTCGCCTCAAAGTACAGTACTCACGTGCTTAAAGTGAGGAAAATCCTGCGGGGGATTAAAAGACAAAGGACGCAAAGTACAAATTCGTCAGAAGACTTTTCAGAATGGCTACAACTTTGTGTCCAACGGATATAACTCCGCATCAGGCTATATATAGATCACAACACAAGCAAATGAGGTTCAGAGTGTGCTGAGAAGAGCGAAGTCGAAAGGTGTTGTGCAAACCAAAATGTAAAATAAGAAAGCACAACCCTGGGAAGACAATGAAGAACCAGCTCGGACAAGAGAACTTCCCAGTGTGTGAGATTTTACCTTTGAGATTAATTAAACACTGAAAATCTCACACACAATTCACTCACATATACTTGAGAGAGCTGATTACATTATCTGAGTGAATCAAAAATTAAAAACTCTCCATTGTAGTCTTTGGACAGTGAAACAAGTCTAGTTGTCTTTCGCACTGAGACGTTAAAGAAGTGTGTGACCTTTCTCACAGAGGCGTACAAGAAGTGAGTTAGACTCACGCATCTTGCGGGCTGGTGTGCAATGGTGTGTCTAGGAGTTCTTGCGGCTGTTGGTCGTAGGAGTGGGTTGCAGTGAAGGGTCGCTGTAATCAAAGCCTTCTAGTTGATCCTTCCCGATTGCGAAAGAAGGGGAGACGTAGGAGATTCAGCTCCAAACTTCCATAAAAAATTTACAGTGTATTTTCTTTACATCTTTCCGCACTTACATTCATACGCATAGCATGTTTGCTTAATACGCTTAAATCTGTTTAAAAAGCTTTCGATTATAAGAGTTCAGTTTAAGTTGTTTCCGCATGATTTTTAACTCATAACTCAATCTGTATCTCAGTGCACTAACATTCAAGAACACTGAGCTATTGCAGCTCAAGATCTAAGAAACCAGACCGGTGGTGCTAAACCAGCTCGCAGAGCAGCTGGTAATCTGGACCAGCTCGCAGAGTTGTTGGTCCAGCTTCACACCGATCTGGATTCAATGTTGCATGCTGTTTTCAACTCCAAAATTTTTAAAATGCACGTAACTCACGAGGTTGTTGTTTGGGCTGTGTGACAACCTACGTGAGTAGTGGCAGAGCTCAGGAACACCCCTGGTTTTTCGATCCTAACAGCCTCCGTTGAAGTCATCAGGTGGCGGGATTGGGTGAGGTACCGATGCATGTAGGAGTCGATGCTTCGTTGTCGAGGATTCACTGCTTGCCCTTGTGCATGGATATCCAATGCTATCTGAGTATATAATAGTGTGATAAATCTCTAGCCAGAGTACTATATGTGTATTTGGTAAATGGGTTTACCTAGTAGCCAATGCGATGTCACTATTTGATCTCCAAGATGTATGCATGGCTATCGAATATCTAGCGACTCTCGATTTACCAATGGTCATTGATTCGGTCGAGATATTGGAGATGAAAGTACCGTACTGTACACTAACCATGACCGACTGGATCTTGCAGGCATTATCAATGACACCTAAGGGATCATGGGGCTATGTTGCTAGATGCTTTACCATGATCCGAGCTTTACCACGATCCAATGGGAAAGTCCGAAAATGTTTTTTCAGAGTCACAAGGAGTTGTAGCCCACGGCTGACTGTATCCCTGAACCATTGAGGATCACACAAGTATTGCTTTCCCAATTCTCGTACGGATATGGAACTCAAAGTGTTGAGTACAGTAGGAGAAAGGTTGGGATTATGACTTCCAAAATTATCTAAGTAAGTAGGATTTCCGTATTTAGCTAATGGGAGTAAACCTGACATAAATAGATTTAGTTGTCCGAAACTTCGATTTTACATCATAATGATCAGTTTTGTAAAATGATCAAATCGGTGATATCTGATCATCGATCGAGATTATGATGAGACCACAATTGAGGGAGTCGAAATGAATGTTCTCTGTTTTACTTGAACCGAATGTTCCTAGTTTGACTTGAACCGAATGTTCACAGTTTGAATTGAACCGAAAGCTCACTGTTTGAGTTGAACAGAATGTTCTTTGTTTTGTCCAACTCAAACTCTTTCTCTCTACTAATTAATATGGCAATGAGGAGACACATTCATAACCCACTTGATTATTGAATCATAACTCTCCTCCCCTCTCCCATCCACTCTCTGCATCCTCCCACTGCCGCCGCCACCGTTGCTAGCCGCCGCAGTCGCGTCTCGCCGGACCCTGTTCCGGCTGTCTTGGCGAGGATATTCCGTTTGTGACAATTCGCTGTGCTTTTTAGTGAAAGGCAATGAAGGAATTTGGAAACCGATCGTGTACCGGATTAGGCGAACAATTGGAGATTCAATCGTTGAATTGCTATTGCCGTGTAAAACCGTAATAGACGGAGCCGGGCGCGAAGTAGCCAAAGGTAAATATTTCTAAACACCCTATGCATGTTTAGCTTTTATTTTATTCGCACATGAGCATTCTCCGGCACAATATTTTTAAAACTTCCGATGTGCCCCGTGAGCGTGATCCGGATCCGTAGCTTCGCAAACATGTACAACTTTCTGACATACAGAACCCCTAATAATATGAGCGGAGCTATGTATGCGGATAGTATCGACATACACCCGTTGTTGATAGAAGGTAGGAAAATTTAATAATATTTAAATTCCCTTAGCTTTACGATCTCATTGAATAATTTTTTGTTTTATGATCAATTTAGAAGCTATGGATTAACATTATCTAAGAGTGCTTCCATGTCATTTGAGTGCTAAGACCCGCTTAAAATCCAACTTCCTAAGACAAAACAATACCTTTCAATGGGCCCTCTAGTACAAGCCATTTTTAAGCCGATCTATGAAGGACTCTCTTAAATTATGTTTTATCACATGACTTCATAATTATCATTAAACTAAGTTTTTCAATTTAATCATTAAACTTTAATCTCGATATAAATTTTAAATCATATTTAAAATCTAATTTTTATTTTTGAAATTTTTCTTTTATTTTTAAAACACGTTTAAAATATGCGGATTCAACAATTACATATATGAAATACACATATTAAATGAAGGAGGATCAATAACCTAGAGCTATGCGATCCGTGGTCGACAGTCACGGATCTAGGTCCAATCCCAGGTAATATGCAATATGCAAATTCAATCCTATTACATAAGCTTCTAGTTTTAGGTATATTCTATGTTTAATATATTCGATCATCATCTCCATCGTTTTCTAATCCGATCTCCTACTAAGTCTAATATTTACATTAAATATCCATGACAAATAAATATACATTTTTAAAATTTTTTTATAAATTTTTAAAACTTCTGCTGTGCCTCGTGTGCGTGATCTGGATCCGCAGCTTCGCCAACATGTACAACTTTCCGGCATACAGAACCCCTAATAATATGAGCGGAGATATGTATGAAGATAGTCCGCATACACCCGTTGTTGATAGCAGGTAGGAAATTTAAATAATATTTAAATTCCATTAGCTTCGGGATCTCATTGAATAAACTTTTGTTTTATGATCAATTTAAAAGCTAAGGACTAATATTCTCTAAGAGTGCTTCAGGTCATTTGAGTGCTAAGGCCCGCTTAAAATCCAACTTCCTAAGACAAAACAAAGTGAGCCCGGCCAGTACAAGCCATTTTTAAGCCGGTCTATGAAGGAATCTCTTAAATTATGTTTTGTCACATGACTTCAAAATTATAATTAAACTAAGTTCAATTTAATCATGAAACTTTAATCTTGATATAAATTTTTAAATCATATTTAAAATCAGATATTTTATTTTTGAAATTTTTCTCTTTAATTTTAAATCACGTTTAAAATATGCGGATTCAACAAATACATATATCAAATACACATATTAAATAAAGGGTGATCAATAACTAGAGCTATGCGATCCGTAAACGACAGTCACGGATCTTGGTCCAATCCCATCTACTATGCTATATGCAAATGCAATCCTATTACATAAGATTCCAGTTTTACGTGTATTCTATCTTCAATATATTCGATCATCATCTCCTCCGTTTTGTAACCCGATCTCCTATTAAATATAATATTTACATTAATTATCCATGACAAATAAAGATACATTTTAAAGGGGTTGGAAAATGCCATAAACCATGCACACATTATAACTTATATAAAAAATATTACAACCAAAAATTGTAAACCTAGCATACACCTAATACGTTGGTCATGGCTCTCGATTATCCCGAAATTGTACTATTTGTACAATTAATCCAATTAATTGATATAAATAAACTAATAAATAATTTAATCAAAACAAATTTGATTAATATTCCACAAAATCATATTTTAAATATGAAATAAATTGTTATAAATAAAATCATATTTTGTCATGGCATCAAATTAATTACTTTCAACACTAAATAGTTTAAGGAAGAAATTAAATTTTCATAAATATATTTTGATAATAATTTTGGGCTTAAAAACTTTTCAGGACTAACACCTCGAAATTAGACAAAATCAATTCGGGTCCGCTGGAAAATTTTTTATAGCAAGTATTGGCCCGAAAATTCATCGGGCTACCCCGGGCAGGCCCCAGCAAAACCCTATGTCTTGACGCCGCGATCGGATTGCTTTCGGAACGCCGCACAAGTGACTCCGTATGGTTGGCACTTCCTCACCACAAGCATGCAGCAACAGGTTCTGCACGCCATGTACGTGCTTTCAGCATGACGGGGTGCATGACAGCACGACAGGGAGGGAGAGAGGCGCGAAAGGGTGCTTCGGCCCTTCATCGGAATATTTTTTTAGTTTTGAGAAAATTCGATGTTTGGATGCATTTTCATGAAATTTTGCATATGACCAATACGAGCACAAGATTTGATACCACTACATAAGATAGATCGAATCATGCCCCCGATAGGCAGCGGAATATTTTAAAAATTTTGATCCGCCGCAGACCCACCGCAGTGGTTGGGGATGTTCATACGTAATTAAAATAAATTTTAAACAATCATATTGGGTTGAATGTTTACTTTTGGCGACTAGGCCCCAGCTCTGACCAGTCACCAGAGGGAGATGGCCCTTCAACAGCTGAATCTTGGATAGCGCCTTGTAACACCTAGGAATTTTGCTACCTAAATCGCATCCTTATCGTTTTATTTAGTTATTTGCATGATTATTGCCTTATGATTTATTTGACTTGGATTCGAGTCCTTTTTGAGTTTGTATTTAGATGATGCAAGGCTGGAAGGAAGACGACAGGGACACCGAGGTATTGAGGTTTTCAATGAAAAATTTATTGCGAATCCGTTTTAAAGAATTTAGTAAATGGAGGGGTTGAGAATTTTATTCTTTTAAATGAGTAGCATTTTTGCTACAAAAATGACAAATTTTACACACACTTGCAACAAATTTTTCCTAAATTACCCTCACTAATCTACCACCCTTATACAAAATACATGTTAACCCTAGCCCTCCCCCAAAAACTCACGCCTCCCTCCCCCAAAGAAATAAACTCATGCCTCCCTCCCACAAAAATAAACTCACGCCTTCCTCTCCCCATAGCCTCTCCATTTTGTGGTGGCTCAAGGCTTCCCCTTGGCTTGGTGTGGTGTTCCTTGTCTTCCTCAAATCCTACATCACTTCTTGGTTGTAAGTTTTTACAAATAAAGGCAAGTACAAAGCTTCCTTGATGCACCTTTCAAGCCTATGTACATATGTGTGTTTATTTATGTTATGGTGATTGGATGAGTCCACTTTTAATGCATATCATACTGTTTAATGTAATTCATTCATGTATTTTGCAGCCTAGTTCAGATCTGGACCTTTGGTGAAGGAGAGGGTTAAGGCCGTTTGGTGGGTGTGAGTGAGGTTGTGTTGGGGTTGTCAAGGGTGGATCTTTAAGGGAGGAGAAGTCTAGTATGGCTTATGTTTCGATTCAAAGGGGTTAGCAGGGGTTCTAAGGGTCGTCCATGGGCTGTGTGAGGGGTAAGTTGGGTGCTGGAGTCAAGGGAAGGGGCTGGTTAGAAGTTGTGTTTCTAACCTATCCCAGATGAGTTCCTGTGCGCGACCAGTAGGGTTGCGAGCGTCCGTGTGGTCACCTCAGACATATTTTTTTAATTTGGTTTTTTCAGAAGCTATTACATCGAGTTAGGGTCACGTTGGTCCATGTTTGAGGTCATTTGGTTAAGAAATGAAATTATTATTATAGTTATGGTTTTGTCGTGCAGAGTGGGTCCTTTCGGGGCATTTTCGGGAAAGTTGGGAAATTGAGTCATAAGGGCTGCCAAAATTAATGAATGACTTTCCTAGATGTTTTAAGGATATTATGAACTGTTTTTAAGTATTTTTGGAGTTTATGAGATTTTTGGTCATTTTATGAAAATTAAATGCCTAGAAAATGATTTTTAGCATGTTTGACGATTTAAAGCGAAAATGTTTACCTTTGAAGTATTTATGGACATAATGTTCATGAGGTTATGAAATTTATTTATTTATTGAGTTTTGAGAAAATGATGGAGGCAAGAATGAGGAAAAATGATTTTGTTGAATGATGGGACTTGATTGTGGTTTTTGTATGACGGATATGGGGTCGGGAGACGTTCCGCTTGCCATATCAAAATGACGGGTCTGGGCTTCAGATAAGTACTGAAGTGTCTTTCCAACTGACAGGTCTGGGCTCCAGATGAGTACTGGAGTGTCTTTCCAACCTAGTAATAGTGTTTATCATCTTGATCAAGCGAATTGAGGTTGAGGAACCACAGTCGAGGAACGAAATTCACGAGGAAAAATGTTTTAGAAATTCATTTTTACTTATGCAAAGATTTTTAGTTATTTTGAGCATGGAATTGTTTTAATGCATACCTTTTTAGTCAAGAAACTATTTTAAGTAGAAATATTTTAATGCATGTACATGTATTATTTAGTACTCGTTATCTCAGTTTTGTACTTGTTGAGTCTTTAGACTCACTATGCTTTGATGGTGCAGATGAGGCTGAGATCGAGATTGAGGGGCAGGGTTCCTGAGCGGATTGCAGTCGGACTTGGCACCTACCCAGCGACCTTTTGTTTCCGCTTAGCACTTTCAGTCGTTTTAGCATATGTCGACTTGTTTTGAGAAAAATATATTTTTCTTATGCATGAGGATTATCTTTATGACTCAGTCAAATTATAGCTATCATGCACGTTTATTTTGTTGTTTAAGACTTTTATTATTCTTAGAAACCTTATGACAATGACTTACTATTATTGCTTCATTCATAAATATTTTTATTATCTATCATGTGGGAGTTAGTATATAAAGAGAAAAAAAATATTCCTAGTATTTTCTTTTCCGCATTTATGATCTCTTTTAACTTAAATATAACTTAAGAAGTGAGGGACGTTACAGTTGGTATCAGAGCATGGTTATGGTTTGGGTGGTGCCTACAGCTGACTGCAAGAAACTCAAGGAGTCTCGCCTCGAAGTCTGTAAGTCTTACTGTTTGATTGCTTTATACAATTGTCCAATTACTTCCAGTCTATGTTTACTATTTTGAGATATTGATGTGATTATGTCTTGAGGCTATATGTTTGCATATATTATTTTTTTATTTGAGGCAAGTTGAGATTAAGTAGTGAAATTCGTTACAAACCCCAGATGCATCCTAGACGACAAGTTACCCCACCTCCACCACCACCGTTGAGCTCCAGCGAGCAGGTTCTAGCTGGACTTGCACAGATTTTGAGATAGAATGCCGGGACTGCACAGGCGGCCAGGACCGAGATGCCATATGAGAAGTTCCGCAAGATCCGGCCATCGAAGTTTACCGGTACCACCGATCCATTCGTGGTTGAGGGATGGGTCAGGACTTTAGAGATGATCTTTAGGTACATGCGACTGGAGGATGCTGCTCGGGTCAGTTGCGCCATCTTCCAGCTGAAGGATAACGCTGCCCTCCGGTGGGAAGGGGCGGAAAAGACAGTGGATGTGGACTCTATGACTTTGGAGGAGTTCTAGAAGATCTTCTATGACAAGTACTTTACACCGGACGTACAGGCGAGGCTGAAGAGGGAGTTTAGGAACCTCCGACAGGGAGACATGTCTATGGCAGAGTATGTGAAGAAGTTCGACATGGGTTGCCATTTCTCGCCTCTCATTGCCGATGATCCCGCTGAGAAGTTGCAGCATTTCTTGGATGGTTTGAGCCCCGCTATTCGCAGGGATGTGCTGATGTCGGATCCTACAGACTACGCCACTGCACTGAAGAGAGCCTTTAGATCCGAGCAGACGCTGAAGGATCTGCATGCTGAGGCGCATAGAAAGAGGCCTTTCCAAGCAAAAAATCATCAACAGCAGCAGACCAAGAGGCCGTTCACTGGGCCACCTAGACCTTCAGGCCAGGGTCAGTATATAATCTTTTAAGAAGTTATCCCTTTCTGCAATTATATTAATGGATGATCTTGTTAGGGACCTCGAGACCAGCGGCGAAGCCCGCTACTTTTGGAAGTCCCCAAGGACAGCACGCTCCGAGGCCCGTGGTTCAGACAGACAAACCCGCATGCCCGACTTGTGGGAAGCAGCATTCCGGGAAGTGCTTGATGGGATCCGAGGTCTGCTTCAAGTGCAAGCAGCCGAGCCACTTGTCTTTTGAGTGCCCGCAACTGAATAAGCATGCCACCGGGAGAGTTTACGTGATGCAGGCAGAGGAGGCTGACCCAGACACTACGCTTATCACAGGTAAACTTGCGCGTAGGTTATGAATTTTGAGGATTTAGGTAGAGACCTGTGATATTATTGAATAGGAGTGAACCTGATTTATGTATAGTGTGATTAGTGTCCTATGCATGTGTTATTTATGCCGCAGTTTGGGTAGTTGTATTAGGATAGCTACCAGAGCCTTATTCGATTCATGGGCGACTCATTTTTATTTCTGAGGAGTTTGTGCGGTGTAAGAATGTTGCCCAGGAGAGTTTTGCAGGAGGTTTATTGGTGACGATTCCGTCAGGAGAGGTGGTGTCTACGGCTAGCGTCGTCCAGGATTTAGAGTTGATACTGCAAGGACGGACCTTCCGTGCCAATCTGATTGTGTTCCCGATGCCAGAGTTTGATATTATTCTCGGGATGGACTGGCTGGCAGAGAATCAGGCGATTGTTGATTTTCAGTGCAGAGTAGTGCATCTTAGACCTCCTGGAGAGGAAGCGTTGGATTTCGTGGCGGCACGGAGCATGAGGAAGCCGCGTCTTATTTCATTCTTGCAGGCGAGGAATCTTATTGGCGACGAATGCCCGTCATTCTTAGCCAGCATTTCAGCGACTACGGCATCGGATGGACCTTCTATTGCTGATGTGGAGGTTGTTAGGGAGTATTCCGATGTATTCCCCGAGGATGTTTCTGGGATCCCGCCAGATCGGGAAGTGGAGTTTTCTATGGAGTTGCTTCCTGGAACAGTGCCGATCTCTATGGCACCATATCGTCTTGCACCTACTGAGATGAAGGAATTAAAGGAGCAAATTCAGGAACTGCTGGATAAGGGATTCATTCGCCCCAGTTTCTCTCCATGGGGTGCACCAGTATTATTTGTGAAGAAGAAGGACGGCAACATGAGACTCTGTATCGACTACCGTGAGCTGAATTCGGTAACTGTCAAGAACAAGTACCCGTTGCCGAGAGTGGAGGATCTATTTGATCTGTTGCAGGGAGCTTCGATATTCTCTAAGATAGACCTTCGCTCTGGCTACCATCAATTGAAGGTGAGGGAGGAAGATGTGTATAATATGGCCTTCAGGACTCGCTACGGTCACTACGAGTTCTTGGTGATGCCCTTCGGGTTGACGAATGCACCAGCGGTCTTCATGGATCTCATGAACCGCGTATTTCAGCCATATCTGGATCAGTTTGTCATAATATTCATTGACGATATTCTTATCTATTCTCGGAGCAGGGAGGAGCATAGTCGACATCTGAGGACAGTACTTGGAGTCCTAAGGGAGCGCCAGTTATATGCAAAATTCAGCAAGTGTGAGTTCTGGCTAGAGAGAGTGGCGTTCCATGGACACATCATTTCCAGCAGTGGAGTAGAGGTGGATCCGTCCAAGGTTGAGGCAGTCAGAGAGTGGGCTGTGCCGCAGAATGCATCGGAGATACGCAGTTTCCTTGGTTTGGCAGGATATTATCGAAAGTTCATCAAGGGCTTTTCATCTATTGCGGTGCCCTTGACTGCGTTGACGAAGAAGAATGCCAGATATATTTGGAGCCCAGAGTGCCAACAGAGCTTTGATACTTTTAAACAAGCTCTCACATCAGCGCCTGTATTATCTCAGGGCAAGGGGATTTTGTGATTGACACGGACGCATCGAGGCTAGGCTTAGGCGATGTACTGATGCAGAATGACAGAGTTATCACCTACGCCTCCAGACAGTTGAAGGTGCACGAGAGGAATTATCCGACACACGATCTTGAGCTAACAACAGTTTTTTTTGCACTAAAAATTTGGAGAAATTATCTGTATGGGGAGAAGTTCAAGATTTTAACCGACCATAAGAGCCCGAAATACTTCTTCACGTAGAAGGAGCTGAACATGAGACACAGGAGGTGGCTAGAGTTGGTGAAGGACTACGACTGCGAGATTAACTACCACCCCGGGAAGGCTAATGTGGTAGCCGATGCTCTGAGTAGGAAGACAGCAGTTATTGCACATCTGACTGTTGCGGAGCCGATACAGCGAGAGATTCAGAGTTTGGGATTAGAGGTTTATACAGCTGGAGGAGCATCGAGATTGGGTTCTTTAACGGTACAATCTACTCTATTAGATCGCATCCGCAGTATCCAGACCAATGACGAGTAGCTACAGAAGTGGAGACTGAGGGACGAGGTGAAGGGAGGTGGACTCTACACAGTGGGAGACGGGATCGTGAGATATAGGGGACGATTATGGGTCCCTTCAGATGATGTGCTGAGAGAGTTGATTATGACGGAGGCCAATGCATCACTGTACTCTATCTACCCAGGGAGTACGAAGATGTACTGAGACCTAAAGCCGTTATATTGGTGGCCAGGGATGAAGCGTGACATCAGCCATTTCGTGTCTGAGTGTTTGACGTGCCAGCAGGTTAAGGCGGAGCATCAGAGACCCGTCTATCTCCTGAGACCTCCCCCTATCCCTGAGTGGAAGTGGGAGAACATTTCGATGGATTTTATTGTGGGACTTCCGAGGACCGTTAGAGGGTCGAACTCGATGTGGACCGACTCACCAAATCGGCAAATTTTTTGCCGATGAAGACCATATTCACCATGACTCAGTACGCGGAGCTATACCTCAGAGAGATTGTCAGACTGCATGGTATCCCAGTTTTGATTGTTTCTGATCGGGATACACGCTTTACATCAGCGTTTTGGAGGAGTCTTCATGTGTCACTTGGGATGAAGCTCCATTTCAGCACTGCATTCCACCCTCAGAAAGATGGGCAGACGGAGAGGGTGAACCAGGTACTAGAGGATCCGTTGAGAGCCGGCGCTATTGACTTTCAGGGAAGTTGGGAATCCAAGCTGCCGTTAGTAGAGTTTGCATACAATAACAGCTTTCAGGATTCCATAGGCATGGCACCATATGTGGCTCTATATGGAAGGAAATGCAGGTCTCCTATTAATTGGGATGAGATTGGAGAGAGAGCAGAGTTGGGACCTGAGATTGTTCAGCAGACAGCAGACACAGTGCAGAGAATCATAGATAGGATGAGGACTGCCCAGAGTTGACAGAAGAGTTATGCCTATTCGAGGAGGAGAGACCTAGAGTTTTCAGTAGGAGAGCATGTCTTCGTGAAGGTCGCTCCAATGAAGGGTGTCATGAGATTTGGGGAAAAGGGTAAGCTAGAGCCCCGTTACATCGGACCGTTCGAGATCCTCGACCGAGTGGGGACCTTAGCCTATCGAGTGGCCTTACCGTCGAGCTTAGCAGCTGTGCATAACGTCTTCACGTCTCCATGCTCAGGAAGTACGTACCGAACCCTTCGCATGTGTTGAACTTCGAGCCGCTACAGCTCTCACCATAGATGACTTTTGAGGAGCGAGCCATTCGGGTATTAGGCAGACAGGACCGGAAGCTACGCAACCGGACCATCCCCATGGTTAAGGTTCAGTGGCTGAATCACTACGAGGGCCACGTGGGAGGTAGAGGCAGATATCAAGGAGCGCTACCTAGATATTTTCGGTAAGTTTTCGAATTTCGAGGATGAAATTCTTGTTAAGGGGGAGAGAATTGTAACGCCTAGGAATTTTTCTACCTAAATCGCATGCCTTATCGTTTTATTTAGTTATTTGCATGATTATTGCCTTATGATTTATTTGACTTGGATTTCGAGTAATTTTTGAGTTTGTATTTAGATGATACAAGGCTGGAAGGAAGACGACGGGGACACCGAGGTATTGAGGTTTTCAATGAAAAATTTATTACGAAGCCGTTTTAAAGAATTTAGTTAATGGAGGGGTTGAGAATTTTATTCTTTTAAATGAGTAGCATTTTTGATACAAAAATGACAAAACACAAGTACAAAACACAAACACAAGTACCTCCCCCAAGAACTCACGCCTCCCACCCCCATCACAAAAACTCACGCCTCCCTCTCCCTCTCCCCATTGCCTCTCCAATTTTGTGGTGGCTTAAGGATTCTCCCTTGGATTGGTGTGGTGTTCCTTGATTTCATAAAAGCCTACATCACTTCTTGGTTGTAAGTTTTTACAAATAAAGGCAAGTACAAAGCTTTCTTGATGCACCTTTCAAGCCTATGTACATATGTGTGTTTATTTATGTTATGATGATTGGATGAATCCACTTTTAATGTATATCATACTGTTTAACGTAATTCATTCATGTATTTTGCAGCCTAGTTCAGATCTGGACCTTTGGTGAAGGATAGGGTAAAAGCCGTTTGGTGGGTGTGAGTGAGGTTGTGTTGGGGTTGTCAAGGGTGGATCTTGAAGGGAGGAGAAGTCTAGTATGGCTTAGGTTTCGATTCAAAGGGGTTATCAGGGGTCCTAAGGGTCGTCCATGGGCTGTGTGAGGGGTAAGTCAGGTTCTGGAGTCAAGGGAAAAGGCTGGTTCGAAGTTGTGTTTCTAACCTATCCCAGATGAGTTCCTGTGCGCGACCATTAGGGTTGCGAGTGTCCGTGTGGTCACCTCAGACATCTTTTTTTAATTTTGTTTTTTCCAGAAGCTATTCCATCGAGTTAGGGTCACGTTGGTCCACGTTTTAGGTCATTTGGTTAAGAAATGAAATTGTTATTATAGTTATGGTTTTGTCGTGCATAGTGGGTCCTTTCGGGGCATTTTCGGGAAAGTTGGGAAATTGAGTCATAGGGGCTGCCAAAATTCATGAATGACTTTACTAGATGTTTTAAGGATATTATGAACTGTTTTTAAGCATTTTACTAAATACCTAGAAAATGATTTTTAGCATGTTTGACGATTTAAAGCGAAAATGTTTACCTTTGATGTATTTATGGGCAGAATGTTCATGAGGTTATGAAATTTATTTATTTATTGAGTTTTGAGAAAATGATCGAGGCAAGAATGAGGAAAAATGATTTTGTTGAATGATGGGACTTGATTGTGGTTTTTCTATGACGGATATGGGGTCGGGAGACGTTCCGCTTGCCATATCAAAATGACGGGCCGGGGCTTCAGATAAGTACTGAAGTGCCTTTCCAACTGACGGGTCTGGGCTCCAGATGAGTACTGGAGTGCCTTTCCAACCTGGTACTAGTGTTTATCATCTTGATCAAGCGACTTGAGGTTGAGGAACCACAGTCGAGGAACGGAATTCACGAGGAAAAATGTTTTAGAAATTCATTTTTATTTAGCAAAGATTTTTAGTTATTTTGAGCATAGAATTGCTTTAATGCATACCTTTTTAGTCAAGAAACTATTTGAAGTAGAAACATTTTAATGCATGTACATGTATTATTTACTACTCGTTATCTCAGTTTTGTACTTGTTGAGTCTTTAGACTCACTATGTTTAGATGGTGCAGATGAGGCTGAGATCGATATTGAGGGGCAGGGTTCCTGAGCGGATTGCAGTCGGACTTGGCACCTACCCAGCGACCTCTTGTTTCCTCTTAGCACTTTCAGTCGTTTTAGCATATATCGACTTGTTTTGAGAAAAATAAAATTTTTTTATGCATGAGGATTATCTTTATGACTTAGCCAAATTTTAGCTATCATGCACGTTTATTTTGTTGTTTAAGACTTTTATTATTCATAGAAACCTTATGACAATGACTTACTATTATTGCTTCATTTATAAATATTTTTATTATCTATCATGTGGGAGTTAGTATAAAACGAGAAAAAATAAATATTCCTAGTATTTTCTTTTCCGCATTTATGATCTCTTTTAACTTAAATATAATTTAAGAAGTGAGGGACGTTACATGCCTAATCCGGTGCACGATCGGAATCCCAACTCCTTCGCTGGTTTGCACTAGAAAACAAGAAAAAGTATTGCGTACAAAATCTCCTCGTTGAGTTGCGAGCAATGATGAGTGATGGCGGCAGTGTCCGGGTGTGACGACAATGGTGGCAGCGCAAAAGAGGCGGCGGTCAAGAGGAGAGGAGTTGGGAGAGAAGAGAAAGGTTAAGAAAAATTTGGTTGCTCAACATGGTGCACTTTTCAAATCCTCCCCACCCTCCTATTTACAGATATTTCATGAGCACAAACTAGGTTGATGGGAACCGGGCAAGCCAAACCAGATCCAACAAGAATTGAATCTATCATTTTTGTTTCATCATAATCTCGACCGACGATCAGATCGGGCCGATGTGCATAGTTTAAAAAAATGTACATCATGATGCAAAAACAAATTTTCGGATAACTGAATCTAAAAATAGTAGTTCCACTTCAGTAGCTAAAATGGAAGTCATACTCCCGTAGCCAAATTTGGAAGTCATGCTCCCAACTGTACTCAACACCTTGAGTTTCATATCTGTATGAGAATTGGAAAAACAGTACTTGTGTGACCCTCAATGGTTCAGAAATGCATCTGTCCATGGGATCACTGTCAGGCCCAGTGCACAACACAGAGATTAACCACACAAAATACCATCGCGGAAGCATTTTAGAAGTGGATGAAATTTTTTTTTCTTTGGCCTGACATAGAAAATATACTTTAAAATACAACGATATTCAAAATACTGGATTTACAACAACTGAAAACCAACACAGCGTATACAATAACAAATACAAGCATAGCAAGACTCCCTATCAGGGTACATCCCACTCCAGCAATAGAACATTACATCCTCACGGGGTATTCCCAGGAGACTGTTCTACTGCTTAATACAAATAATATACATAACTGGGACACTCTATCCACCTCCCAGGGCACCACCAGCTGGGCCATCTTCACGACCAGCTGAGAAACATGGATAACCTGAACAGCACACAGGCAAACAAAACAATCCAGCCCCAGAGGGACATGGGGTCAAACCCCAGTACCAGGAGCAACGTAAAACAACAAATAGATAGAGCAAGTTATAAATGATATGCGATACATGAGAACAGGGATCTCAAAGGATCCAAAGGACTGCGCACAACTGAATACCAGAACTGGGAGTGGTCACCGAATGTGTGAGAGAATGGGAGTTACCCAGGCGCTTGATCACACATGGCACCAACCACAAACAGATTACAGGGATGACCGCAACTCATGTGAGATAAATGGGAGCTGCCCATGCGCTCAATCACACGAAATACCAGCACCAACCAGAGCTGAAAGGCCATATCGCATGTGAGATAATTGGGAGCTAGCCAAGCGCTCAATCACATGCATCCTGTCAACAAGGATTAGCTCAAAGCAGAAAACAACATATCAGAGGTTCTCACAGCAGGCTGTTAACAAAGGCTCGCAAAGGAATGAGCAGAACAACATGACATGCGTGTATGCATAATAACAGCTTGCAAGATAACATACACAAAACATATACAAGCAACAGCACAGGAGTAATAGCATACACACTGCTCAACATAACAGCACATGCTCATCTATACACAAGTCCATCTCAAAGCTGTAATCATAAGCTCACATCCGTACCTTAGCTTATGAGCTACAATTACCACAACAAAGTCCCGAGCAACTCAAATTTGAATCCTGCTAAGCCAACAACAACGACAATACTCAGGGACAGTAGGCACAGAAGCTCTAACTGGGAGCTACGAGCTCAACCAGCTCTATTCTACCTTCCTAACACAACAGCTAGCTCTAATCGAAGCGCAAGGTAGAATCTTGTACTTACTCGAAGCACTACCTGAGCAGAAGAATCAAATCTGCCAGTTAGAGAACAACGACGCATTGCAGCTTCTTTGCGTTCACTCTCTGAGCTAACACAGGTATAGGAAGAAACGCCTTGGCAAGAGGAGTCCAACGCTACCACTCTTGCTCCAATCGGAGTCTTTGCGACAGTAACTAGGGTATCGCGACAGAAGAGATTTCGATGTCGGTAGAAAATATATTTTCTAAGTGTCGTGAAATAATTGCGAGACTACAGTCAAAGTTCTCTATATATACAACTTAAGTTTCCCAAATCTGATGAACAATATCCACCGACAACACTGTCTCAAAGCTGATACCCACTCATATCTGAGTACCACTCCAGATCTGGACCATACGCTAAACCAGCGAGCTACTACTAAACGACGTCGCACCACAATCCAGCTAATTCATACACGTGTCTCTCCAAACGGCGTCGCAGCGCTCAAAACAAAAACACTCAGATCCGAATGATCAGATATGACACCAACACTGACTAGCGTTCACTGATACCCAAAACGACATCGCACTGCCTTCCAGTCTAGACAACCCATAAACCGATCCACACCAAACCCTCGAACCAGGACAGTTCACACAGCGCTAACAACTTACGCATCTCAAATCTGATTTCCTCCAAACGACGGCGTTTCGCTACCCACGCAGGATATTCAACTAGCGTTCCCAGAATAGCTTGCGATAACCATCACCAACGCATATTAACATCAACCAGCACCAAAGGCGAAGTCACCAACCAGTACTTCTCAACTCCCAAAATCTACTTACTATTACGCAGAACTCTACAACTGTTTAGAGCTAATTCCAATACACAAATATAGAGACCCGATACGCTCACCAAGCATACCAGCTCAAAGCTGGCCTGTCCCAAATCTATTTTCGCCAAATCTGGCCTATACTAAACCCGATTAATTAACTTAATTAAACCACAATTCTTTCAGGTCTCACATATCTCTCCCACTGAAACTAAGATTTCATCGTCGAAATCAAAGTCAGAACTGAACAAAATCTCAACACAAAACCAACACTGGAAAATTACGTTACGCACAATACAACCAGTAACCTCTAACACGCATTAATAGGCTACTAACCAAGAGTTCAATATAACTGGGAAGACAATCAACAAGCAAACTGTCAGGCCTCGTGATCAATCACAGAGTTTAACCACGCAAACACATGAAGCAATAAAATAATGGCTAAAATTTTCGCTTTTGGCCTGACTGAAAGATTACATAATTTAAAATATCGCAATACTCAAAATATCCCAGTTTACAATCACTCAGTACAACAGTACAACATTAAATAGATACAAGCACTACAGAATGCAACCGGAATACAATAAAGCACAGGGCACTACCCGGTTAAAAGTGCTTATACATATATGCTATACGCTAACTGGGACACTATAACCAACTCCTGGGGCACCTCCAGCTGGGTCAACTCCATGACCAGCTGAATAACCATGGTAACCTGAAACACATACACAGGCAAACAAATACCAAGCCCCAAAGGGACATGGGGTCAAACCCCAGTACGGAGAGCAATATAAAACAGCAAATGGAAAGCAACAGATAATATGGAAATGCTATGCATGAACAGCTGAGTACAGACGGAACGCTACAACCAATGGCAGGGAGCCAGAATCTCAAAGCTGATCAAGAACAGATACAACTGAACAACAGTGGCCACGGGGTGTGTTAGTATATGGGAGCTATCCACTCGTCTCAGCACACGGCACCAGATGCAAACACAGCTCAACCTGTTGTTGCCCAACTCATGAGGTGTGGGAGCTACCCACTCAGCTCATAGTGGCTAACAGATCCCAGCAGGGAGATGAGGATGATGGGAGTTACCCGCTCGACCTCTAAACAAGCATTCTGGTATGCACAGATCAATACAACAAGGAACAAAAGGCACGGCTACAACAGATCTGAGCTCAATATGATAAATGCGTGTATGAAACATATGCAATGTCCAACACAGAAACATATACAAAAATGAAAAGCATACACAGCAGCAAGAATAATCACCCATGCTCAATCCAAAGCAGTAAAATAAGCTCACATCCGTACCTCAAGTCTTCTGAGCTATAATTACAAAAAAGCACTCCCGAGCAACACAGATCTCACACCTGATAGGCCAAATATAGATACTAGCTCAGGACAGTAGCACAAAAAACTCACGAATTGGGAGCTACGGGCTCAACCAAATCTGTCCTACCCTTCTAACATAACAGAAGGCTCTAAACAAAGCACAAGGTAGGATCTTAACACTTACCCAACGAGCTACCTGAACGGCAGGCGAAATCCGACGCTTATGCTAACAGACTAGAGAAGGGAGATGTCTTCGCACACCTCTCCAGCTTCACGCAAGCTTCCAAAAGCAACACCAAACGAAGAGTCTTAGCAAGAGGAGTCCAGCGCTACCACTCTTACTTCCGTCGGAGCTATCTACCATTGGCAATCGGAGAAGATAAGGTTCGGTGAACAGTAGCTAGGGTATTGGGACAGAGTTTGCTCACGGGAAATATTCTAAGTGTCGGGGCTGAATAATCAAGAGCGAAGGCAAGGTTATCTATATAAAGGTCAGATCTGCTCAAATCTGAAGAACAGAACCTATCGACAACTTAAGTCACAAAACTGATTTCCCACTCGGATCTGAATCTCACCACAGTTCTGTCTCTACGCCAAAACAGGTCTCGACTCATCGAAACGACGTCGCACAAAGTCTACAGTTGCATCTAGATATGTCACCGCTACTCAAATCTGAAAATGCTAACCAGCATCACAACACTCAGATCCCATAAAAAACTGAAGAGCAACGCCTCAAATCTGAATCTCGCGCGCTAAACCAAAACGCTGTCATTCCAACTAATCCAAACGACGTAGTTTAGATACTCGCTACAGAAACCCTCTAGCGAACTCATATCTACCTACGACAACAAAATCCATCACCACTGCTGAACGCGACCACTCGGCGATGGCTAACACTCACATCTGCTCAGTTCCCGCGGGAAAAATCCAACTCCCCAGATCTGTTCCAAGGACTTAAACGAACCCGATACCTTAACCAAACATACCATATCAAAGCTGTTCATCCCAGATCTGCTCAAGCCCAAATCTGGTCTATGTTAACCCGATTAATTAACTCAATTAATCTTATTAAAATTTCGGGTCTCACATCTCTCCCTCACTAAAACAGGATTTCGTCCTAGAAATCAAACAGCTCTAGATCAAGAGTTCAAGATAACTGGGAAAACGAACACAAGCAACAAAACAACTACTGTAATCTGATACTACACTCACGCACAGCTCTAGATCAAGAGTTCAAGATAACTGGGAAAACGAACACAAGCAACAAAACAACTACTGTAATCTGATACTACACTCACGCAAACATATGCGGCCACTCACGCTCCATCTTCTCTTCCAGCTCCCACGTAGCTTCCTCTCTATCATGCTTGCTCCACTGGACCATCACCAAGGGAATGGTCTTATTCCTCAGCTGTTTCTCTTTTCTATCTAAGATCTGCAAGTGATATTCAACATAACTCAAAGTTCTATCTAGCTCCACCTCGTCAGTTCTCAACACATGCGAGGGATTTGGCTCATACTTCCTCAACATCGACACATGAAACACATCATGCAAGGAGGACAAATCTGGTTGTAACAACAACCGATATGTCAAAGGGCCAATCCTCTCAAAAATCTCATAGGGTCCAACATAACGAGGAGTAAACTTTCCCTTGAGACCAAATCTCATAACACTGCGGAAACGAGAAACTTTCAGGAAAACAAGATCACCAACTTGAAATTCCAAAGGCCTACGCCTCTTGTTCGCATAACTAGCTTGGCGATCTTGTGCAGCTTTCATTCGTTGGCGAATCTGATCCACTTGATCTCTCATTTTCTGCACAAATTATGGAGAATACAACTGCTTCTTCCCCACTTCTTCCCAACATACAGGCGATCTACACTTCCGGCCATACAAAGCTTCAAATGGTGCCATCCCAATCGTGACCTGGTAGCTGTTGTTGTAAGAAAATTCAACCAAAGACAACGAATCTTGCCAGCTACCGCTAAAATCCATCACAACAACTCTCAACATATCATCTAAAATCTGGATAGTCCTCTCAGATTGGCCATCTGTCTGGGGATGATACACTGTACTCATCGCAAATCTGGTACCCAAAGCTATTTGGAAACTCTTCCAAAACCTGGAAGTAAACCTCGGATCACGATCTCAAACAATCGAAACAGGCACACCATGCAATCTCACCATGAAATCTATGTACAGCTTCGCCATCTTATTCAAATAATAGGTCATGTTGTAGGGAATGAAGTGCGCAGACTTCGACAATCTGTCTATTACCACCCAAACCGCATCACAACCTCTGTTGGAACGAGGCAAATGCGTCACAAAATCCATAGCTATGTGCTCCCAATTCCATTGAGGCACCTCTAAGCTTTGCAATAAACCACCAGGTCTCATCCTCTCAGCCTTGTTCTGCTAACAATTCAGACAACGGGCTACAAAATCAGCAACATCAATCTTTAAACCTGCCCACCAGTAATGCTGCTTCAAGGCATGATACATCTTTCTCACACCAGGATGGACACTAAGTCTACTGCAGTGCGCTTCTCTCAAGATCTCCATCCTTCAAATCTACCAGATTGGGCACAACCAACCTGCCACGAAACCTCAAACAACCATCTGATGAGACAGAATAATCCTCTAACTGTCTAGCTCTCACCTTCAGCTTTAACTCATGGATGGAGGGATCTGTCCTTCTGAGCTTCTCTAATGCTCGCAACAATCTGTGTCTCAACCTGAAAAGAAGACACCACAACATAATCCTCAGCTGGGTAAAATCGCCAACCAGTAGTGCTTAGATGCTCATGGACCTTCGAAATCTGCAACGAAGCCAGCATCGCTACTTGAGCCTTTCTGCTCAATGCATCAGCAACTACATTCATCTTCCCAGGCTGATATTGGATCTCACAATCAAAATCCTTAAGCAGCTCCATCCATCTAAGCTATCTCATGTTCAAATCTGATTGAGAAAACAGATACTGAAGGCTCTTGTGGTCTGAATACACCACAAACTGCCCAACATACAGGTAGTGGTGCCAAATCTTCAAGGCAAAAACCACTGCTCCCAACTCCAAGTCATGATCTGGGTAACGAGTGTCATGCGGTTTCAATTGACGAGAGGCATACGCAATGACTCGACCATTCTGCATCAACACAGAACCCAATCCATTCAAGGAAGCATCTGCACAAACCACAAAACCACCTGAACCAGACGGCAAAGTTAACACAGGTGCAGTAGTCAACTTCTTCTTAAGCAATTGAAAACTATTCTCGCATTGCTCAGTCCAAATAAACCTCTTGTCTTTCTGAGTCAATTGCGTCATTGGCTTAGCTATACTAGAGAATCTCTCTATAAAGCGCCGATAATAGCCAGCCAATCCCAAGAAATTACGAATCTCAGAAACATTCTTGGGACGCTCCCAGTTAATCACAGCCTATACTTTACTAGGATCCACAGAAATACCCTCAACTGATATCACATGACCCAGAAATACAACTCGGTCTAACCAAAACTCGCACTTGGAGAACTTAGCATACAGCTGCGAGTCTCGTAGCGTCTGAAGAACCAACTTCAAATGTTCTTTGTGCTGCATCGGAGTCTTAGAGTACACCAAAATGTCATCGATAAACAACAAACTGATCTATGAACTCTCTAAAGACTCTATTCATCAAGTCCATGAAAACTGCAGGGGCATTCTTCAAACCAAAAGGCATAACTAAGAACGCATAATGCCCCTACCTCGTACAAAACACAGTCTTCGCCACATCTTGCTCTCGAATGCACAACTGATGGTACCCCGAACACAAATCGATCTTAGAAAGCACAGCTGAACCCTGAAGCTGATCAAACAAGTCATTGATCCTAGGCAAAGGTACTTATTCTTCACTATCGCCTTATTCAGTTGCCTAAAGTCGATACACATCCTCATCGACCCGTCCTTCTTCTTAACAAACAAGATAGGCGCTCCCCACGGGGACATACTAGGCCTAATAAATCCCTTCTCCAGCAAATCACTAAGCTGACCTTAAGCTCCCTCAACTCAGCAGGCGCTAAACGATACGAAGCACATGAGATCGGAGCTGTACCAAGTACCAAATCAATGCTGAAATCTATCTCCCTCTTCGGAGGAAAACCAGTAATCTCCTCCGGAAACACATCCGGGAAATGGCGGACAACGGGAACCTCGCTAATCTCTACACGCGAAGAAGAAGACGCATCCAAAGCATAGATCATAAAACCAACATTCTCTAACGACAACATGCTAAACATCTCCATCACAGAGACTAAAGGAATCTTCGACTGGGAATCTTGGCCACAGAAATTCCAGTTCTCGCCAGACTGGGGCCTAAATCGCACAACGCCATGGAAACAGTCCACGGTGGCCCTATAGCTAGACAACACGTCCATTCCCACTATGCAATCGAAATCCCACATCACTAGCCTAATCAGTTTCGCTAACAACACATTCTCACAAAACCTAAGAATGCCATTCAACAAAATCTCTTGGGAGAACAGGCTCGCGCCGGCAGGAGTCGCAACAGACACAATATCACACAAATTAGTGGTATGCAAACCATGCTCAACCACAAATGCATCAGCAATAAACGAATGTGATGCTCCTGTATCAAACAACACACGCGCAGGAAAATCAAAAACAAAACAAGTACTTGCGATCACTCCTCCTCCTGGCGTGCCCTCCAATTGCTCCCTCGTCATGGCATTCACTTGGGCAAACTGAGGTCCTAAAAACTGAGGATGGGAAGAATGTCCAAACTGCGAAGGATCAGGCTGCTGGAATGGCTTAAAGTGTGGCTCCCTCAACCTCTGCTGCTGAACCGGAAAAGAAGAACGACCTCTAGACGATCCACCTTGACCCTGCGGTGGGGCGGCTGTATGCTGCGATCCAGACAGAGGACACACTCTTGCAAAGTGTACATACTGACCACAGACGTTACACGAACCTTGCACACCCACACACAGTGCTGTAGGATGTCTTCCACCACACTGGCCACAATACTCGACCTTGGAACTACTACCACTGCTAGAACTACCCGAGCCAGAAGAACTAGAACCAGACTTCTTCTTGAACTGACGACCACGAGGTCTAAACCTCTGGTGTCCAGGCTGCTGGGCTACTTGCTGCTGGGGTGGCTGAGTCGACTGCACAGACTATGAAGGTTGCCCCCGAAACCATGGGACAGTTACCTTGTACCAATTGCAGCCTAACACGAGACCTACGGTTCTGCAGTCCCTCCTCAATGTCAATAGCCCTGTCCATCGCTTCTGCATAGCTAGCCGGTGAACTCGCCAGCACCAACAAATACAACTCCTCATTCAACCCTTCCAAGAACTTGTTCCTATTCGCCTTCTCTCGACCAGAAACATGCGGAACATACGCAAGAAAATAAGAAAATCTCCGGGCATACTCTCCTACAGACAGAGTCCCCAGCACTAGGTTATCAAACTCACGCTCCCTGGCGTTCACAAAGGGTTCCGGAACGTACTCCTGACGGAAGGCAGTACAAAAGCTGTTCCACGAGATCCCTACTCCAGTCTCCTAAAGAGTCCTCGAAGAGCCTCTCCACCAACGCTTTGCATTCCTCCTCAACTGAAACGTAGCTAGACTCAACCTACGCTCGTCTTCATACCTGACACGATCAAAAAACCCGGTAATATGCTGCAACCAGGACTCCACATCGGAACTAGGCTCATCACCATTAAACGTCTGAGGATTCATCCGCTGAAACCTCGCCATCACAAGTTCCATGTCGTCCACACGGGCTGCCAGCTCTTCTACCTCATCCTCGACTTGTCTGGTACGTCTACGACTAGGAATGCTATGCTGATCCTCATCTTTCTAACCCTCGGATTCCTGCTGAAACTGCCCTCTACCTCTACCCCTACGTCTAGGCGGCATCTAGGAAGATACTAAGAGGGTAAGATCACACAGCAAGAAATATATTACAGAACAAGTAAATCACATAGTCATGCACATGCAACAAGCAACACTGTGCCTAGAATCGAGTGTGGTCAAAAGAAATTGAGATTATCCCAGCTTAAGCTCTGATACCAAAAATGTCAGGCCTCGTTACAATCACAGAGTTTAACCACGCAAACACATAGAGGAAACAACAAAATACTGGCTAAAATTTTCGCTTTTGGCCTGACTGAAAGATTACATAATTATAATATTGCAATACTCAAAATATCCCAGTTTACAATCACTCAGTACAACAGTACAGCATTCAACAGATATAAGCAATAATGAATGCAACCGGAATACAATAAAGCACAAGGCACTCCCCGGCTAAAAGTGCTTATAAATATATGCTATACGCTAACTGAGACAGTCTAACCACCTCTTGGGGCACCTCCAGCTGGGTCAACTCCACGATCAGCTGAATAACCATGGTAACCTGAAACACATATATAGGCAAACAAATACCAAGCCCCAGAGGGACATGGGGTCAAACCCCAGTACGGAAAGCAATATAAAACAGCAAATGGAAAGCAACAGATAATATGAAAATGCTATGCATGAAATAGCTGAGTACAGACGGAAGGCTACAACCAATGGCAGGGAGCCAGAATCTCAAAGTTGATCAAGAACAGATACAATTGAACAACAGTGGCCATGGGGTGTGTGAGTATATGGGAGCTACCCACTCGTCTCAGCACACGGCACCTGATGCAAACATAGCTCAACCTGCTGTTGCCCAACTCATGAGTGTGGGAGCTACCCACTCCGCTCATAGTGGCTAACAGATTCCAGCAGGGAGATGAGGGTGATGGGAGTTACCCGCTTGGCCTCTAAAGAAGCATCCTGGTACGCACAGATCAATACAACAAGGCACAAAAGGAATGGCTACAACAGATCTGAGCTCAATATGATAAATGCGTGTATGCAACATATGCAATGTCCAACACAGAAACATATACAACAATGCAAAGCAAATACACAGCAGCAAGCATAATCACCCATGCTCAATCCAAAGCTGTAAAACAAGCTACATCGGTACCACAAGTCTTCTGAGCTATAATTACAACAAAGCACTCCCGAGCAACACTGATCTTGTTGGCCCAACGGCGGATCCGGATCCCGCTCCCGGGGCGCAGCGGAAGATTTAAAAATTTGAGCCCGAGAACGGTCAATACACCTATGAAAACATTCATAGAATGTTCAGAACAGTACCTTGCTGGCGTCTAGGCGCCTGGCTCCGACCAATTTCATGAGGAAATTGGCACTTCAACATTTGTCGGTTTTGGCCTCCTAATCCGGTCCACGACCGGAATCTCAATTCTTTCGCCGGTCTGCACTAGAAAACTCGACGAAGATTTCACGGACGGAATCTCCTCGCCGGAATGGTCGGAACGAGATTTCCGACGGCGGCGTCGGCGACGGTGGGGAGGAGAGGAGAGGAGGGGAGAAAATTATAAGCTGAGGATCTTTTGGTGTGTTTCAAATGAATACCCCAGGGCCTCTATTTATAGATTTTCCATGGGCTTGAACCAGCTTAATGGGCTTGGGTCGGGCCCAGGCCCAGGGTGAAAATTGGTTTCAAGTCCATCACTGTGGATCCATCATAATCCCGATCGACGATCAGATTGGACCGATCTACACAGTTTACAAAACTGAGCATTATGATATAAAAACAATTTTTCGGACCACCTAATCCAAAATAACAGTTTGGCCCCTATAAGCTTTAAGGATAGTCAAACTAGTCCAAACTTAGGGAAATTGCATTTTGACCCTATTTAATTTTAGGAAGTCGCACTTCCATCCTTCCTCCTACTATACTCAACAAATTGAGCTTAATTTCCGTACGGAAATTGAGAAACCAGTACTTGTGTGACCCTCAATGGTTCAGGGATACAGCTAGCTGTGGGCTCACAACATTTGTGACTCCGAAACCACATTTTCGGACTAACCCATCGGATCATGGTAAAGCGTCTAGCCACATCGCCCCATGATCCCCTAGGTATTACTGATAGTGCTTGCAAGAACCCGTCGATCATGGTTAGCATACAGTACGGTCCTTTCAACACAAATATCCCGATCAGACCATTGGTAAATCGAGAGTCGCTAGAGATCCAACAACCATGCATACATCTTGGAGATCAAATAGTGACATCGAATGTGTTACTAGGAAAACCCATTTACGTAAAACACATTTAGTACTCTGGCCAGAGATTTTTCACACTATTATCCCCTCAGATAGCATAGGATATCCACGCACAATGGCGAGCGGTGAATCCTTGACAATGAAGCATCGACTCCTACATGCATCGGGACCTCACCCAACCCCGCCACCTGATGACACCAACTGAGTCGATAAACGGGTCAAAGTGAGGCACTTATCATGTAGAGTCTCAATGACGTTTTGAGTAATAAGCTAATCTGTACAATCAAGACCTCGTACTTAATCCACTCGACCAATGGTAACCACTTGGAAAGTCCGAACTGTTAGATTAGATGCCCAAATAGCCAACTTGTGATGTGTGGGTTTTATTGAATCTTTGTATAACGATCTTTATTTATGAAATACGTATTTCTTTTATGGAATTCTTTATTTTCATTATGTTATAATGTTAACAATTGCGTTGGATAAAGACCTAGAATGCACCATAGTGTATGTTAGATGTGATAGTGGATATGATGGCTATCATGAAACACATCTAATAGTTACTGTGTATTCTGAACTCGTTCCTAGTCGATTGGGCCGTCAAAATGAGGATAAGGCCGCCCGAGCTTGAGACTAGCATCTGCGATGTGAAGTACCATGTTTCATTGGTAGGGAACATTGTGATGTTCTGAGCATGCAGATGGATAGTGACCTGTGATCTATCGAACTACCCTCGTTCGGACTTTCCAAGTGGTTACCATTTGTCGAGTGGATAAGTCCGAGGTCTTGGTTGTACTGATTAGTCCTCACTACTTGAAACGTCATTGAGACTCTACATGATAGGTGCCTCACTTTGACCCGTTTACCGACTCAGTTGGGGTCATTAGGTGGCGGGATTGGGTGACGACCCAATGCATGTAGAATTCGATGCTTCGTTGTCGAGGATTCACCGCTCGCTTTTATGCGTGAATATCCTATGCTATCTGAGGAGGTAATAGTGTGATAAATCTCTGGCCAGAGTACTAGATGTGTTTTAGGTAAATGGGCTTACCTAGTAACACTCGTGATGTCACTATTTGATCTCCAAGATGTATGCATAGCTATTAGATCTCTAGCGACTCTCGATGTACCAATGGTCGTTGATCTGATCGGGATATATGTGTTGAAAGGACCGTACTGTACGCTAAACATGATAAACTGGTTCTTGCAGGAACTATCAGTGATACCTAGGGGATCATGGGTCGATGTTGCTAGGCGCTTTACCTTGATCCGATGGGTCCGAAATTGTGATTTCGGAGTCACAATGGTTGTGGGCCCACGGCAAGCTGTATCCCTGAACCATTGAGGGTCACACAAGTACTGGATTCACGATTCCCGCACAGAAACTGAGCTCAATGTGTTGAGCATTGGAGGAGGAATTTAGGGAGTGCGACTTCCTAAAAGTCAACAGGGTCAAATTGCGATTTCCCAAAGTTGAAGGGCTAAAATGCAATTTTGGACTAGGTGGTCTGAAAAATTGTTTTCGCATCATAATACTTAGGTTTTGAAACTGTGTAGATCGGTCCGATCAGATCGTCGATCGGAGTTATGATGAAGCCACGGTGATGGAAATGAACCGAATGTTCATAACCTGGGCCTGACCCAGGCCCATTGGGCCGGTCCAAGCCCATCACTAGTCTAGAAATGCATGGCCTAGGGTTGATGTATGACACACTACACAACACAAAACCCTAGCCTCCAAGCGCCGCCCACCGCTCTCCTCCAAGCCTCTCTCGGCCGTCGCCGCGCCGCCGCCGTTTGCCGTGATCGGACTTGTTCCGATCACCTTGTCGTGGAGATTCCGTTCGTGGCAAATTCGTCAGCTCTTCTAGTGCAGACTGACGAAGGAGTCCTGTTTCCAGTCGTGGACCGGATTAGGAGATCTACCGCCGCTTACCGTTGAAGTGCCAGATTTCCTGTGAATCTGGTCGGAGCCAGGCGCCTAGACGCCAGCAAGGTAACGCTCTAAAACATCCTATGTATGTTTTATTGCATTATATTTGTTATGTATTGAACGTTTCCGGAGCAAATTTTGAAACTTCCGCTGCGCCCCTGGGAACGGGATCCGGATCCGCCACTGCGCCAACAGTGGTATCAGAGCCAAGGCTCGGATCTATCAATACATAATTTGTGCCTTATTGCATCAAATCACAAATTTTTCGAAAATAAAAAAAAAAACACGGCGGCACTGTAGCGTGCGCACGTTGGAACTGTAGCTGCACGCAGCTACATTGCCGATGGCCGGCCACCGTGCGCCATTGTCGCGCACGGTGGCGGGCGGCGCCTGTCGCCCACCTGGGCGATGTTGCGACACTTGTTTTTGACTTCTAGGGTTTGCTTCGGGCCTGTCCCGGGCGGTCCGAGGAGTTTTCGGGCCAATATTTGATATTGGGCCATTTTGGTCGGACCAAAATTGATTTTTGGAATTTTTTGAGATTTTGGGCCTAAAATCGTTTTAAGCCCAAAAAAAATATGATTTTATTTACAGAATATGAATTTATAATTAAAATATGATTTTGTTGGGAAATTATCAAATTTGATTTGATTATTTAATTTATGTCAATTATTTGAATTGATTGTATGTTTGGGATGATCGAGAGCCGTGCCCAATGTGTTAGGTGTATGCTAGGTTTTGCAAATTTTTGGTTGTAATATTGTTGATATCATATTTCAAAGTGGGTCTGTTTGTGGCCCGTTCCCACCCCTTTAAAATTGTATCCCAATGTGTCATGGATATTTAAATGTAAATATTAGATTTAGTGGGAGGACCTTTTGAAGATGGTGCAGATTATGATCAAAGATATTGAAGATCGAAGATTTGTAAAACTGGAAGATAATGTAATAGGATTGCATTGCATACTGCATTTCACCTAGGATTGGACCTAGGTCCGTGATTGGCAACCACGGACCGCATAGCTCTCGCTATCGATCATCCCAAATTTTATATATGCGATATATGTTTGTTGAATCCGCATTTTAAATTGTGATTTAAAATTAATGAGACCGAATTTTCGAAATTAAAATCCCTCATTAAATATGATTTAAAAATTAATATCAAGATTAAAAGTTTTTTCGATAAACTAAGGGAATTTAGACTTGTTTAAATTTTCCTACCTTCCATCAACAATGAGTGTACGTCGATGCTACCCGTGTACATGGCCCGACTCATATTATTGAGGGGGTCATGTATGCCGGAAAGCTGTACGCGTCATTGACACTCGCTGTGAGTTGGTTGGAACTCCCTTTAACATTGTCTCATATTATTGGGGACGTTAAGGGGACCGTCCTTCACAACTCAACATTTATAGATCATCTTGACACGTGATAGTTATCGGCGTCATATTATTGGGTCCTTACTGGACGTGAGGTAAATACATGGAGGTTGCACCTGGTGAAATTGGACTCTACCTTTTGAGGGTCATGGTTGGCTGATATTATTCGGGACCATGGTCGCTTGATTGGACTCTGTGTACCCACTAAGGAAACTTGCTTTCTCGATTTCATTAGAGGGTGGTGAAATCGTTAAAATAGTGGAAGGGTAATTCATAAAACTAAATGACCTTATTTTATGTCTTAGCGTTTTTCATAAATAGTCTATAATGCATGTCTGCTTTTCTTTCAGTATAAACTGCTATTAAAATGTCTTCGATCAAAAATCCACTTGCTGCTATACTGGATAGCAACAAGTTCACTGGTCTGAACTACCAAGACTGGCTTCGAAACCTCAATATTGTATTGGCTTCGGAGAAGCTCCTCTACACGTTAGACAAGAGCCCTCCGAAGGAAGCCCCTGCCGATATCAGCCCTGAGGAGCTGACAAAGCTTAATAAATGGTGGGATGACGAGCTTAAGACACGATGCTATATGATGGCATCGATGTCAAACGAAATGCAGCGGCGCTTTGAGAAGACAGTGTATGCTGCTGACATACACCTTCATCTTAAGGAGCTGTATGGGGAGAACTCTCGGACTGAGAGGATCACTACTGTCAAGGAGCTCATGACGAGCCGCATGCGCGATAGGACTTCGGTCTGCGGGCATGCGGTTCGTGTGATTGGGCTTATTGAAATGTTGTTGGGCCTTGATATCACACTTCCACATGAGCTGTCAGTGGATCTGCTTCTCCTCTCAATCCCTGCTGCGTTCGACCCCTTCGTGGTCAACTTTAACATGAACAAGCTGGAAGCCACCCTTGAAGAGGTGGTGAACATGCTTGTGGTGTTCGAGGGGACCATAAAGACGGACAAGCCCGTCCTCCTTATGGGCTATTCTTCCTCTGCGATGAAGGGGCCCAAACGCAAGGGCAAGAAGCGTTCTGCCCCTGCGAAGGAGGAAAAGCCCTCCAAGAAGCCCAAGGCAAAGGCTTCCAAGCCAAACAAGTCTGAGGATGTTTGCCACCACTGCCACAAGCCTGGGCACTGGAGGAGGAACTGTAAGGAGTACCTCGAGCAGTTGCGAACTGCAAAAGGTATGTTCTACATTGAAATAAATATGTCTGTTAATTCGACTTCTTGGGTACTTGATACCGGATGTGGATCTCATATCTGCAATGATTTGCAGGTGATGACAAGAAGCCGACGTCTTAGAGAGGGTGAGACCCACTTGAGGCTAGGCAATGGAGCAAGGGTTGCTGCAGTAGCTATAGGAGATGTTTATTTATTTCTGTCTTCGAATTTTAAGTTGTTATTAAGAAACGTTTTGTTTGTTCCCAAGTTAATAAAGAACATTATTTTTGTTTCTATGCTTGATAGTGATGGATATTCTTGTCTTTTTGCTAATTCGATTTGCAATATGTACAAGAATGAATGTTTGATTGGAATTGGGGAACGCGAAAACGATTTATACACCTTAAAATTAAAAGAAGTTCCAACTCCTGATGTGGAAACACATACAACAACAATTAAAAGGAAAAACGATAGCTTGAACCCGACACAACTTTGGCACGCTAGGCTAGGTCATATTTCCCTAAGTAGGATGAACAAATTGGTTAGGAGTGACATGTTTGAGTCGTCAGATATTAACTCCCTACCGACTTGTGAGTCTTGTCTCAAGGGAAAGATGACTAAGCAACCTTTCATGGGCAAGCCTGAACGTGCCCAAGGCCTATTGGATTTGATCCATACTGATGTGTGTGGCCCACTTAGTATTGGTACTAAGTACGGTCACACTACTTCATCACCTTTACCGATGATCACTCTAGGTATGGGTACTTGTACTTAATGAAGCACAAGTCTGAGTCCTTTGACAGGTTCAAAGAATTCAAGGCTGAAGTAGAAAATCAGTTAGGGAAAAGTATTAAAGCGCTTCGATCCGATCGAGGCGGAGAATACTTAAGTGCTGAATTTCAAGACTATCTTAAAGAGAATGGGATTCTCTCACAGTGGACCCCTCCGGCCACACCACAACTCAATGGTGTGGCGGAGCGTCATAATAGAACCTTGATGGACATGGTTCGATCTATGATGAGCTTCACTGAACTTCCTACCTTGTTTTGGGGCTATGCGCTCAAAACGGCGGTAATGTTGTTGAACAATGTCCACACTAAGGCGGTGGATAATACTCCATATGAGATATGGATGGGAAAGCCGCCCAAATACTCATACATGAGGATTTGGGGATGTCCTGCTTACGTGAACCAGACATTGGGAGATAAGCTGGATAATAGATCTATCTTATGCTACTACATTGGGTATCCAAATAATTCTATTGGATATTACTTCTACTATCCCAACGAAACAAAAGTGTTTGTTTCTAGAAATGCCACCTTTATGGAAAGGGAGTTTCTGCTTGATAGAAAAGGCAAGATAGTAGAACTCGAAGAGGTTCGAGTACCATCTGAAGTACCAAGTAAATCTCACGCACCTCAAGAGCCAGTACAAGAAATGGTCGCACCTAGGAGATCTGAAAGGATTCCTAGGGCTCTTGAAAGATATGGTTTCCTCCTTGAAGATGATCAAAGTGATCAAGTTATTGGATGTGATCCAAGAACTTTCAAGGAGGCGATTTCCGATGCTGATTCTAATTTGTGGCTTGAAGCAATGCAATCTGAGATTGACTCAATGCATGCGAACCAAGTTTGGACTCTTGTTAATCCTCCCGAAGGAATTGTTCCTATTGGATGCAAATGGATATACAAGAGAAAATTTGGGCCTGATGGTAAGGTACTGACCTACAAGGCATGACTGGTCGCGAAAGGTTACACTCAAAGGCAAGGTGTTGACTATGATGAAACCTTTTCACCAGTCGCAATATTCAAGTCAATTAGAATCCTACTTGCCATAGCCGCATGGTACGACTATGAGATATGGCAAATAGATGTGAAAACGGCGTTCCTTAATGGAAACATTAAGGAAGAGATCTAAATGACGCAGCCTGAGGGTTTCACATCTGTAGGAAGTGAGCATAAAGTATGAAAACTTCAGAGATCGATCTACGGTCTCAAACAAGCATCGAGAAGTTGGAACCTGAGATTCGATGAAACAATTAAGGAATTTGGTTTCATCAAGAATCCCGAGGAGCCAGGTGTGTATAAGAAGGTAGTTAAGAATGCTGTGACATTCCTTGTACTTTATGTTGATGACATTCTGCTCATTGGGAATGATGTAGGAATGTTGCAGTCTACTAAAGTGTGGTTATCTAGTAGATTCTCGATGAAGGACATGGGTGAAGCATCCTATATTCTTGGAATTCAGATCTATCGGGATAGATCGAAAAGGATGCTCGGACTCACCCAAGCTACCTACATCGATACCATACTTAAGCGGTTCTCTATGGAAGAGTCCAAGAGAGGACACCTACCTATGTGCCACGGGGTCAACCTCTGGATTTGTATTCATGCTCAATGGTGGTGCTGTCTCTTGGAAGAGTTCCAAGCAAGACACTATCGCGGATTTAACCACTGAGGCTGAGTACATCGCAGCATCAGCTGCTGCAAAAGAGGCGGTTTGGATAAGGAATTTCGTCCAAGAGTTGGGCGTAATCCCTGAAGGAGTTGGTCCAGTCCCGGTGTACTGCGACAACACGGGTGCCGTTGCGCAAGCAAAGGAGCCTAGGTCTCACCAAAGATCCAAACATATACTGAGGAAATACCACATAATCCAGGATATTGTGGCTAGAGGTGACATAGCAGTCGAGAGAGTCGCCTCTGCAGACAACATTGTTGATCCACTTACGAAGCCCTTGCCAGGACCGTTGTTTGAAAAACATCACGAAACAATGGGACTGCGTGTGATGAGTAGTTGGCTATAGGGCAAGTGGGAGATTGTTAGAGTAGATGCCCAACTAGCCAACTTGTGGCGTGTGGGTTTTATTGACTCTTGTGTATAACGATCTTTATTTATGAAATACGCTATTTCTTTTATGACATTCTTTATTTTCATTATGTTATAATGCTAACAATTGTGTTGGATAAAGACCTAGAATGCATCATAGTGTATGTTAGATGTGATAGTGGATATGATGGCTATCATGAAACACATCTAATAGTCACTGTGTATTCTAAACTACATCTACGATGTGAAGTACAATGTTTCATTGGTAGGGAACATTGTGATGTTCTGAGCATGCAGATGGATAGTGACCTGGTGATATATCGAACTACCCTTGTTCGGACTTTCCAAGTGGTTACCATTTGTCGAGTGGATAAGTCCGAGGTCTTGGTTGTACTGATTAGTCCTCACTACTCGAAACGTCATTGAGACTCTACATGATAGGTACCTTGTCAGGCCTCGTGCTCTAAACAGAGTAAAATCATACAAACACATGCGGAAACTATCAAAAAGCGGGTAAAATTTTCGCTTTTGGCCTGACGGTTTAAAACGATATAGTTTAAAATAAAGCAATACTCAAAATATATCCCAGTACGTAAAAACCACCAAAAATATAGCATACAACAAACACAACATGTATCAGACTCCACTACTGGATACAAAGACGAAGCACAGGGCATCCCCCTGGCTAACTGATACATATATATAAATATGCTATATGCAACTGGGACACGCTAACCACCTCCTGGGGCACCACCAGCTGGGTTATAACCACGACCAGCTGTAAAACCTGGGATTCCCTGAAAACAACACAAACAAGGAAACAAACCAAGCTGCAGAGGGACATGGGGTTAAACCCCAGTACGGAGAGCAATAGATATAGCTAAAAGAATGCATAATATAAAATGTAGATGATATGCATGAGACACCGGATAACAACGGAAGGCTCGACCAACAAGGGACTTAAGGAACTCAAGCACAGCTCCAAGAATCTCCAACAACAGTGGCCACGGGGTGCGTTCACAGTTTGGTAATGAGCCACTCGCCATGACACTACACCCGAATACCAGATGCATCAAACAAATCAACCTGTCGTTGCCTCGCCCATGAACTGTGGTAGTTAACCACTCGACGCATGGTGGCTAAGGTGGCTAAAGATCCCAGCAGGGAGATGAGAGTGCGATATTGCCGCTTGCCCTCGCATCCTGGTAAGAATCAACAACAGCAATACAAGATACGAACAATGGCTGCAATAACAATATGAATGCAATATGGGAAATGCATGTATGCATAACAGGGCAGCTAAACGATCAACAGAAATCACGTATGCACACAGCAACATCCACATAAATGCACATCAGCCATCTAGCATTCAATCTCAGGCCAATTCCCAGCAATATCAAGCTCAGATCCGTACCTTATACTTTTGTGCAACAGTTACTACAAAACAGGCCCGAGAGATCTGGATAGCAACCTGCTAAATACACAACACACAGATCTCAAAAGCTGCACAAAACTCACGGCCAATTACAGAAGCTCACTGCTGGGATCCACGCTCAACCAACTCAATTACTACCAAAAAAACTTACTGGAAGCTTAAACCAAGGCTAGGAACAAGATCTCATCACAAGGGAACGAAGTTCTACCTGCACTACAAAACGCACAATTGGGCAGCAACTTCGCATTCCCCAACAAGCCAACCTCAGCCTCCAAAAGTGATATGGAATGATAGAGATTCGCAAGAGGAGTCCAACGCTACCTCGAACGTATCAAACAACGGCCGGAAACAATGGGAATTGCCGGAGAAAAGCTACGGTGAACAGTAACCTAGGGTTCGAAGCGAAGAACACAATCGAGGAAATATTCTAACTATGGAATCTGGTGCTCGTAATTGAAGACCAAGTCTTCCTTAAATACATCTCGCAAAAGCTGGTTAAATTACCCACCGACATAACCAGCAGGCACCAACAAACAAATACAATCAGCAGATGCAAAGAAACCAGCTGCTGAAATCTCAAACAATGCAAATCTAACGACGTCGTAGAACACTACCTACGACTGGTTCTCAACCAAAAGCTGGACAACCAGACGACTGGTATAAACATCGCGGGAAATCTCCAAAAGCTGGTACCAGCCGCAACATATAAAACGCAGCGTTGCAAATAATCAAAACGGCGTCGCACAACTGACGTCATCCAGTCGCTAGCTCTCGCGCAATACCAGCTGCAAGCTACAGTAACCACCACCAGCTGCAAGCTACAGTAGCTAACAAATCTCTCGCAGCTGGACAACAAGTCGAAACACCCAAACGACGACGTTTTCTTCTCGCGCTACAGGAACGTTGACCCGCGTTGACATCTGCCTCGACTGAAAAACCAGCAGGAACACACGCGACCAGATCTCTTGATAGCGCTACACCAACACGACGTCGCTCCAACTAATCCAAACGCTGTCGTTTTGCCATTAATGCCAAATACACAAATGCAACGGCTGGATTACTGAACGCGCAACCAGCTCTTACCAATAAAACCAGCTTTCACCACAAAAAACAGCTTTCACACAAAAATCTCAAAAACACGAAAACTCCCAGAATTGCTCCAAATGCTATTTCAGACCCGAAAATGCAAACAAGCTTACCAACAGAGATCTAAACTACAAGAAATCTCAAAAAACCGATACATTCCAACAATTAATCTCTTATACAAATTCAGGTCTCACATTTCTGCCCCACTAAAAAGGATTTCGTCCCCGAAATCAAATAACAATTCTGGCACAACAACACAGCAACAATAAGATACAAACAGAACTCGCCCAACACAAGGCCAAGGGTTCAAGATAACTGAGCAAACATATAACAATAACTAGGGAAGAAATACAACAAAAAGCTACAAACTACTGGAAATTTAGCTCAACAGCTACTCAAACAGATACGGCCACTCGTGCTGGATCTTTTCTTCCAGCTCCCAAGTAGCTTCTTCCCTTCCATGTTTGCTCCACTGCACCATTACCAACGGAATGGTCTTATTCCTCAACTGTTTCTCTTTTCTGCCAAGGATCTGCAAGGGATATCTTGATAACTCAACGACTGATCTAGCTCAACCTCGTCAGTTCCAAGCACATGAGACGGATATGGTTCATACTTCCTCAACATGGAAACATTGAAGACGTCATGAAGAGAAGACAACTCTGACGGAAACAACAACCAATACGCTAAAGGGCCAATCCTCTCAACAATCTCATACGGACCAACGTAACGAGGGGCTAACTTTCCCTTGTGTCCAAAGCGCATCACACTGTGAAACGGAGAAACCTTGAGAAATACACGATCACCAACCTGAAACTCAAGAGGTCGATGCCTCTTATTCTCATAACTGGCTTGGCGATCTTGGGCAGCCTTCATCCGCTGTCTAATAAGATCCACATGATCTTTCATTTGCTGCACAAAGTCAGGGGCAGATAGCTGCTTCTCCCCCACTTCTTCCCAACACACCGGCGATCTGCACTTTCTGCCATACAAAGCCTCAAAAGGCGCCATACCATTCGTCACTTTGTAGCTGTTATTATACAAAAACTCAACCAAAGACAACGCGTCTTGCCAGCTACCTCTAAAATCCAACACAACAGCACGCAACATATCCTCCAACGTTTGGATAGTTCGCTCAGATTGGCCATCTGTCTGGGGGTGATACGCGGTGCTCATAGCAAATCTGGTACCCAAAGTTGTTTGCAAACTCTTCCAAAACCTGGAAGTAAACCTCGGATCTCGGTCAGAAATGATTGAAACAGGCACACCATGCAGTCTAACAACAAAATCAACGTACAGCTTCGCCATCTTCTTCAACGAGAAGGTCATTCCATAGGGAATAAAATGTGCAGACTTCGATAGACGGTCTATAATCACCCAAATAGCATCGCATCCTCTGCTGGAACGAGGCAGATGCGTCACGAAATCCATAGTAATGTGCTCCCAATTCCATTGGGGCACTTCCAAACTATGCAACAGACCACCAGGTCTCATCCTTTCGGCCTTAACCATTTGACAGTTCAAACAACGAGCGACAAAACCAGCAACGTCGCTCTTTAGGCCAGCCCACCAAAAGTGCAGCTTCAAAGCATGGTACATCATCCGTGCACCAGGATGAACACTATGCCTGCTACAGTGCGCCTCCTGAAGGATTTCCTCCTTCAAATCAATCAAATTGGGCACAACCAACCTGCCCCGGAAATGCAAACAACCATCGGAAGAGACAGAATAATCCTCAATTTCGCCAGCCCTGACCTTCAACTTCAACTCGTGGATAGATGGATCATTCCTCTGAGCTGCTCGAATGGTAGAAACAATCTGTGGCTCCACTTGGAAAGAAGAAACCACCACACAATTCTCAGTAGGGTAAAATCTCCAACCCGTAGTGTTAAGATGCTCCTGATTCTTAGAGATGTACAACGAAGCAAGCATCTCACTAGCCTTCCTGCTCAAAGCATCGGCCACTACGTTCGACTTCCCAGGCTGGTACTTAATCTCACAATCAAAGTCCTTTAGCAGCTCCATCCACCGTCGCTGTCTCATATTCAGGTCAGGCTGCAAAAACAGATACTGCAAACTCTTGTGGTCGGAGTACACCACAAACTGCTCGCCATACAGATAGTGACGCCAGATCTTCAACGCAAAGACCACAGATTCTAACTCCAAATCATGTACGGGGTAACGAGTCTCATGCGGTTTCAACTTCCACGAGGCATACACAATGACTCGACCATTCTGCATCAACACACAACCCAATCCATTAAGCGAAGCGTCAGAACAAACAACAAAACCACCTGAACCGGACGGCAGAGCCAACACAGGCGCAGTAGTCAACTTTTCCTTGAGCAGTTGAAAAGCATTCTCGCACTGCTCAGTGAAAACAAACCTCTTGTCCTTCTGCGTTAATTGAGTCATCGGCTTTGCTATACTTGAGAATCTCTCAATGAAGCGACGATAATAGCCCGCCAGACCCAAGAAACTGCGAATATCGGAAACATTTCTGGGACGCTCCCAGTTCAGAACGGCATCAACCTTGCTAGGATCCACCGAAATCCCCTCGGCTGAAATCACATGTCCCAAGAATACGACGCGATCCAACCAGAACTCACACTTGGAAAACTTTGCATACAACTGCTGGTATCTCAGCGTCTGAAGGACAATACGCAAATGCTCCTTGTGCTCCAAAGGAGTCTTCGAATAGACTAAGATGTCGTCAATGAACACGATCACAAACTGATTGATAAACTTGTGGAAAACTCGGTTCATCAGATCCATAAAGACTTCAGGTGCGTTGGTCAAACCAAACGGCATCACTAAAAACTCCAAGTGTCCGTACCTCGTACGACAACGCAGTCTTCGCGAGATCTTGTTCTCTCACCCTCAGCTGATGGTACCCGGAACGAAGATCAATCTTTGAATACACCGCAGAACCTTGCAACTGATCAAACAGATCATCGATTCTCGACAACGGGTACTTGTTCTTGACAGTGGCTTTATTCAACTGGCGAAAATCAATGCAGATCCGCATTGAGCCATCCTTCTTCTTCACAAACAGTATGGGCGCTCCCCACGGTGACATACTAGGACGAATAAAACCTTTCTCCATCAAATCATCTAACTGCACCTTGAGTTCTCTCAACTCCACAGGCGCCAAACGATAAGGACCACGCGAAATCAGAGATGTGCCAGGCACCAGCTCTATGCTGAAGTCGATCTCCCGCCTCGGAGGCCATCCTTCTTCTTCACAAACAGTATGGGCGCTCCCCACGGTGACATACTAGGACGAATAAAACCTTTCTCCATCAAATCATCTAACTGCACCTTGAGTTCTCTCAACTCCACAGGCGCCAAACGATAAGGACCACGCGAAATCAGAGATGTGCCAGGCACCAGCTCTATGCTGAAGTCGATCTCCCGCCTCGGAGGAAAACCAAGAATATCCTCCGAGAACACATCCGGGAAATGTCGCACCACGGGAACGTCACTAAGCTGAACGCGGGAAGAAGAAGACGCATCGAAAGCGTAAATCATAAATACAGCATTCCCCGAAGACAACAAGCTAAACATCTCCATCGCTGAGACCAACGGGATCTTCGATCTAGAAACCTGGCCGTAGAAGTCCCACTTCTCGCCAGACATAGGCCTAAAACGCACAATCCCATGGAAGCAGTCCACGGAGGCCCTATAGTTGGACATCACATCCATCCCAACTATGCAATCGAAATCCCAAAGCATCAAATGGATCAAATTCGCTAACAGGACATGCTCACCAAACCGCAACACGCTATCCAACAAAACCTCCTGGGAGAACAGGCTCACACCACCAGGGGTAGAAAAAGAAACAACATCGCGCAAAGGAATGGTACACAGACCATGCTCAACAACAAACGAATCAGAAATAAACGAATGCGATGCACCGGTGTCAAACAACACACGAGCAGGAAAGTCAAAGACAAGACATGTACCTCCAATCACCCGGCTCGGTGTCTCCTCGGCCTGCTCCCTCGTAATGGCGTTAACCTGAGCATGCTGGTGTCCTGAGAAGAAAGGCTGAGACGACTGCCCAAAGCGCAAAGGGCCAGGCTGCTGAAACGGCCTAAACTGAGTCTCACCCAATCAGGGCTGCTGAAACTGCTGAGAATGGCCCCTAGACTGACCTCCACGACCCTAAGGCTGGGCCGCGGTCTGCTGTGATCCAGCTGACGGACACACTCTCGCAAAATACCCGTACTGACCACAAAGGTTACAGGAACCCTGCACACCAACACACTGCGTGGACGGATGCTTTCCACCACAAAAGCCGCAAAACTCAGTCCGAGATCCACTGCTACTCGAACTGCCTGAACCAGAAGAGCCAGAACCATACTTCTTCTTGAATTGCTGACCTCGGGGTCAAAACCTCTGAAGGCCAGACTGTTGCGCCACCTGTGGCTGCTGCTGCTGCTGGGGCTGATAGGCTGACTGGGAGGACTGAGAAGACTGTGCTCCCTGAATAGCAGGACGACCACCCTACGGTGCCTGTTGCCGACGAGCACGACGGCTACGCAAACCTTCCTAAATGTCAATGGCACTGTCCACAGCCTCAGCGTAAGTCTTGGGCTTACTAGTCAAAACCATCTGATACAACTCTTCATTCAAGCCCTCAAGAAAACGAGTCCGCTTGGCCCTCTCCCGGCCAGAAACATGGGGAACATACGCTAACAGAGAAGAGAACTTCCTAGAATACTCCCGAACAGTCATGGAACCCTGCTCCAGATGGTCGAACTCCCGCTCCCGGGCGTTCACAAAAGACTCGGGTACATACTCCTGCCGGAAGGTCTCGCAAAAACTGTTCCAGGAGATCCCGACACCAGTCTCTAACAAGGTACTCGAAGCGCCTCGCCACCAGCGCTCCGCCGCCTTCCTAAGAAGAAGAATCACTAAACTCAAACGGTGCTCATCATCATACTGACATCGATCAAAAAGAAAGATGACGTTTCGGAGCCACGAGTCCGCATCCTCACTGGACTCATCACCATTGAAGACTGGAGGGTTCATCCTCTGAAACCGAGCGATCACCACATCCATCCTCTCATCCGGAGGTAGCCAGTCACCAACTTCCTCCTCCTCATCACTAACACGAGTATGACTGCGAGCACTGCGCCTATCCTCATTCTGTCCTGCTGATTCCTCAACTGCCCCCTACCTCTACCATGACGTCTAGGCGGCATCTACGAAAACACTCAACAAGATCAAGCAAAACAGAACAGATACGGCATAGATAGCATATAACACAGAAATATGCAGCACGTAGTCACATAGTCAAGCACACATAACACACAACACTGTGCCTAGACTCGAGTGTGATCAAATAAATTGAGCTTATCCCAGTTTAAGCTCTGATACCAAAAATGTCAGGCCTCGTGCTCTAAACAGAGTAAAATCATACAAACACATGCGGAAGCTATCAAAAAGCGGGTAAAATTTTCGCTTTTGGCCTGACGGTTTAAAACGATATAGTTTAAATAAAGCGATACTCAAAATATATCCCAGTACGTAAAAACCACCAACAATATAGCATACAACAACCACAACATGTATCAGACTCCAACTACTGGATACAAAGACGAAGCACAGGGCATCCCCCTGGCTAACTGATACATATATATAAATATGCTATATGCAACTGGGACACGCTAACCACCTCCTGGGGCACCACCAGCTGGGTTATAACCACGACCAGCTGTAAAACCTGGGTTCCCTGAAAACAACACAAACAAGGAAACAAACCAAGCCCTAGAGGGACATGGGGTTAAACCCCAGTACGGAGAGCAACAGATATAGCTAAAAGAATGCATAAGATAAAATGCAGATGCTATGCATGAGACACCGGATAAAAACGGAAGGCTCGACCAACAAGGGAGCTAAGGAACTCAAGCACAGCTCCAAGAATCTGCAACAACAGTGGCCACGGGGTGTGTTCACAGTGTGGTAATGAGCCACTCGCCATGACACTACACCCGAATACCAGATGCATCAAACAACTCAACCTGCCGTTGCCTCGCCCATGAACTGTGGTAGTTAACCACTCGGCGCATGGTGGCTAAAGATCCCAGCAGGGAGATGAGAGTGCGGTATTGCCGCTCGCCCTCGCATCCTGGTAAGAATCAACAACAGCAATACAAGATACGAACAATGGCTGCAATAACAATATGAATGCAATATGGGAAATGCATGTATGCATAACAGGGCAGCTAAACGATCAACAGAAATCACGTATGCACACAGCAACATCCACATCAATGCACATCAGCCATCTAGCATTCAATCTCACGCCAATTCCCATAAATATCAAGATCAGATCCATACCTTATACTTTTGTGAAACAATTACTACAAAACAGGCCCGAGAGATCTGGATAGCAACCTGCTAAATACACAACACACAGATCTCAAAAGCTGCACAGAAACTCACGGCCAATTACAGAAGCTCACGGCTGGGAGCCACGCTCAACCAACTCAATTACTACGAAAACAACTTACTGGAAGCTTAAACCAAGGCTAGGAACAAGATCTCATCACAAGGGAACGAAGTTCTACCTGCACTACCAAACGCACAAACGCACACAGCAACATCCACATCAATGCACATCAGCCATCTAGCATTCAATCTCACGCCAATTCCCATAAATATCAAGATCAGATCCATACCTTATACTTTTGTGAAACAATTACTACAAAACAGGCCCGAGAGATCTGGATAGCAACCTGCTAAATACACAACACACAGATCTCAAAAGCTGCACAGAAACTCACGGCCAATTACAGAAGCTCACGGCTGGGAGCCACGCTCAACCAACTCAATTACTACGAAAACAACTTACTGGAAGCTTAAACCAAGGCTAGGAACAAGATCTCATCACAAGGGAACGAAGTTCTACCTGCACTACCAAACGCACAAACGGGCAGCAACTTCGCGTTCCTCAACTAGCCAACCACAACCTCCAAAAGTGGTATAGAATGATAGAGCTTCGCAAGAGGAGTCCAACTCTACCTCGAACGTATCAAACAACGGCCGGAAACGATGGGAATTGCCGGAGAAAAGCTACGGTGAACAGTAAACTAGGGTTCGAAGCGAAGAACACAATCGAGGAAATATTCTAAGTATGGAATATGGTGCTCGAAATCGAAGACCAAGTATTTCTTAAATACATCTCGCAAAAGCTGGTTAAATTACCCACCGACATAACCAGAAGGCACCAACAAACAAATACAATCAGCAGATGCAAAGAAACCAGCTGCTGAAATCTCAAACAATGCAAATCTAACGACGTCGTAGAACACTACCTACGACTGGTTCTCAACCAAAAGCTGGACAACCAGACGACTGGTTTAAACATCACGGGAAATCTCCAAAAGCTGGTACCAGCCGCAACATCGTTGCAACTAATCAAAACGGCGTCGCACAACTGACGTCATCCAGTCGCTAGCTCTCGCGCAATACCAGCTGCAAGCTACAGTAACCACCACAAGCTGCAAGCTACAGTAGCTAACAAATCCCTCGCAGCTGGACAATCAGTCGTAACACCCAAACGACGACGTTTTCTTCTCGCGCTACAGGAATGTTGACCCACGTTGACATCTGCCTCGACTGAACAACCAGCAGGAACACACGCGACCAGATCTCTCGATAGCGCTACACCAACACGACGTCGCTCCAACTAATCCAAACGCTGTTGTTTTGCCCTTGATGCCAAATACACAAATGCAACGGCTGGATTACTGAACGCGCAACCAGTTCTTACCAATAAAACCAGCTTCCACCACAAAAACCAGATTTCACACAAAAATCTCAAAAACACGAAAACTCTCAGAATTGCTCCAAATGCTATTTCAGACCCGAAAATGCAAACCAAAATTACCAACAGAGATCTAAACCACCAGAAATCTCTAAAAACCGATACATTCCAACAATTAATCTATTATACAAATTCAGGTCTCACATGCCTCACTTTGACCCGTTTACCAACTCAGTTGGGGTCATTAGGTGGCGGGATTGGGTGAGGACCCGATGCATGCAGGAGTCGATGATTCGTTTTCGAGGATTCACCGTTGGCTTTTATGCGTAGATATCCTATGCTATCTGAGGAGGTAATAGTGTGATAAATCTCTGGCCATAGTACTAGATGTGTTTTAGGTAAATGGGTTTACCTAGTAACACTCGCGATGTCACTATTTGATCTCCAAAATGTATGCATAGCTATTAGATCTCTAGCGACTCTCGATGTACCAATGGTCGTTGATCTGATCGGGATATATGTGTTGAAAGGACCGTATTGTACGCTAACCACGACCAACTAGTTCTTGAAGGCAATATCAGTGATACCTAGGGGATCATGGGGCTATGTTTCTAGGCGCTTTACCTTGATCCGATGGGTCAGTCAGAAATTGTGATTTCGGAGTCACAATGGTTGTGGGCCCACGGCTAGCTGTATCCCTGAACCATTGAGGGTCACACAAGTACTGGATTCACGATTACCGCACGGAAACTGAGCTCAATCTGTTGAGTAGAGGAGGAGGAATTTAGGGAGTGCGACTTCCTAAAAGTCAACAGGGGTCAAATTGTGATTTCCAAAAGTTGAAGGGCTAAACTGCAATTTTGGACTAGGTGGTCTGAAAAATTGTTTTCGCATCATAATACTCAGTTTTGGAAACTGTGTAGATAGGTACGATCAGATCATCGATCGGAGTTATGATGAAGCCACGGTGATCGCCCGTCGCCGCTTGCCGTGATCTGACTTGTTCCGATCACCTTGTCGTGGAGATTCCGTTCGTGGCAAATTCGTCAGCTCATCTAGTGCAGACTGACGAAGGAGTCCTGTTTCCAGTCGTGGACCGGATTAGGAGATCTACCGCCGCCTACCGTTGAAGTGCCAGATTCCCTGTGAATCTGGTCGGAGCCAGGCGTCTAGACGCCAGCAAGGTAACGCTCTAAAACATCCTATGTATGTTTTATTGCATTATATTTGTTATGTATTGAACGTTTCCGGGGCAAATTTTGAAACTTCCGCTGCGCCCCCGGGAACGGGATCCGGATCCGCCACTGCACCAACACGAACGAGGGTAGTTCGATAGATCACCAGGTCACTATCCATCTGCATGCTCAGAACATCACAATGTTCCCTACCAATGAAACGTGGTACTTCAGATCGTAGATGCTAGTCTCTCGGGCGGCCTTATCCTCATTTTGACGGTCCAATCGACTAGGAACGAGTTTAGAATACACTGTGACTATTAGATGTGTTTCATGATAGCCATCATATCCACAATCACATTTAACATACACTATGGTGCATTTCAGGTCTTTATCCAACACAATTGTTAACATTATAAAATAATGACGATAAAAAATGCCATAAAAGAATACGAATTTCATAAATAAAGATCGTTTTACATAGAGTCAACAAGAACCCACACGCCACAAGTTGTCTAGTTGGGCACCTACTCTAACAGATCTCACACTTGCTAGACCAAATACAGATACTAGCTCAAGGACAGAAGCACAGAAAACTCACGAATTGGGAGCTACGGGCTCAACCAAATCTGTCCTACCCTTCTGACACAACAGAAGGCTCTAAACAAAGCACTAGGTAGGAACTTAACACTTACCCAACGAGCTACCTGAACGGCAGGCGAAATCCGACGCTTATGCTAACAGACTAGAGAAGGGATATGTCTTCGCACACCTCTCCAGCTTCACGCAAGCTTCCAAAAGCAACACCAAACGAAGCATCTTAGCAAGAGGAGTCCAGCGCTACCACTCTTACTACGTAGGAGCTATCTACCATCGACAATCGGAGAATATAAGGTTCGGTGAACAGTAGCTAGGGTATCGCGACAGAGTTTGCTCACGGGAAATATTCTAAGTGTCGGGGCTGAATAATCAAGAGCGAAGGCAAGGTTCTCTATATAAAGGTCAGATCTGCTCAAATATGAAGAACAGAACCTACCGACAACTTAAGTCTCAAAACTGATTTCCCACTCGGATCTGAATCTCACCACTGATCTATCTCTACGCCAAAACAGGTCTCGACTCATCGAAACGACGTCGCAAAAATTCTACTGTTGCATCTAGACACGTCAGCCGCTACTCAAATCTGAAAATGCTAACCAGCATCACAACACTCAGATCCCATCGAAAACTGAAGACCAACGCCTCAAATCTGAATCTCGCTCGCTAAACCAAAATGCTGTCGTTCCAACTAATCCAAACGACGTAGTTTAGCTACTCGCTACAGAAACCCGCTAGTGAAATCATATCTGCCTAGCAACAACAGAATCCATCACCACTGCTGAACGCGACCACTCAGTGATGGATAACACTCACATCTGCTCAGTTCCCGTGGGAAAAATCCAACTCTCCAGATCTATTCCAAGGACTTAAACGAACCCGATAACTTCACCAAACATACCAACTCAAAGCTGGTTCATCCCAGATCTGCTCAAGCCCAAATCTGGTCTATGTTAACCCAATTAATTAACTCAATTAATCTTATTAAACTTTCGGGTCTCACACAAACTAGCTACTGGAGTTAATGCAAGATCTGCTCAAATAGATGAGGCCACTCACATTGCGTTTTCTCCTCTAAATCCCACGTAGCTTCTTCTCTACCATGTTTGCTCCACTGGACCATCACCAAGGTAATGGTCTTGTTCCTGAGCTGTTTCTCCTTCCTCTCTAAAATCTGCAAGGGATACTCAACATTACTCAAGGTTTGATCCAGCTCCATCTCGTCAGTTCGCAACACATGAGAAGGATCTGGCTCATGATTCCTCAACATAGACACATGAAACACATCATGCAATGAGGATAGATCTGGTGGTAACAACAAACAATAAGCCAAAGGACCTATCCTCTCAAAAATCTCATAAGGTCCAACATAACAAGGAGCTAATTTTAGCTTGAGACCAAATCTCATAACGCTTCTAAAAGGAGAAACTTTCAGGAAAACCAGATCTCCAACCTGAAATTCTAAAGGCCTACGCCTTCTGTTCACATAACTAGCTTGGCGATCTTGTGCAGCTTTCATAGGTTGCCTAATCAGATCCACTTGATCTCTCATCTGCTGCACAAATTATGGAGAAGACAACAGCTTCTCCCCCGCATCATCCCAACAGATTGGCAATCTTCACTTCCTACCATACAAAGCCTCAAATGGTGCCATTCGAATTGTCACCTGGTAGCTGTTATTATAAGAAAACTCAACCAGCGACAACGAATCCTGCCAGCTACCACTGGAATCCATCACAACAGCTCTCAACATATCCTCTAAAGTCTGGATAGTCCTCTCATATTGGCCATCGGTTTGGGGATGATAGGCTGTACTCATAGCCAATCTGGTGCCCAAAGCTGTTTGCAGACTCTTCCAAAATCTGGAAGTAAACCTCGGATCCCAATCTGAAACAATGGATACAGACACTACATGAAATCGTACCACAAAATCTATGTACAGTTTCGCCTTCTTCTTCAAATAATTCATCATACTGTAGGGAATGAAGTGAGCAGACTTAGAAAGTCTATCAATTACAACCAAAATAGCATTACAACCTCGGCTGGAACGAGGCAAATGAGTCATAAAATTCTTTTCCACGTGCTGTTGGGGATCCGGATCCGCCCCCCGGCGAGGCAGCGGAAGAACATAAAAACAGGTGCCGGGAGACGATCAATACGAAAACAACAATTCATAATTGTCATACATAGGGCGTTTAAGCGGATTACCTTGCTGGCACTTGTGCCTGGCTCCAACCGGTATTACAATAATCCGGCTCTTCTCGGTAGATTGCGGTAGATTATCGCCAATCCGGTCTACGACCAGATCCAAGACTCCTTTGTTAGGCTGCACTAGAAGCGCTGACGAGATCAGCACGAACGGATTCTCCTCATCGAACTGGCCGGAAACAATTTTCGGCGACGATCGGCGGCGGCGGCAGCGGCGGCGCGTGGGCGGCGGCGGCGCGTTCGAGGAGAGGAGGGGCGGCTGGTTTCTAGGTTTAGGGTTATGAGAGTTGAGAGAGTGTAGAGTAATTATGAAGTCTATTAAGTCTAATTTAATAGACTTAACAATGGACTTGGACGGGCCCATCGGGCCCAGGTCCAAATGACGATATCCATTGCTGCGACTTCATCGTAACTCCGATCGCCGATCAGATCGGACCGATCGACTCAGTTTCCAAAACTGAATGTTATGATATGAAAAACAATTTTTCAGATCATCTAACCCTAAATTGCCCAACGCTTGCGCAATCATCGTCGGCCAGTAGCGGGAGGCGACGACCAGCGCCCGAGCAACGAAACAGCATCGGTCGGCCGCTTTCGCGTGAAGCGGCGCCTAGCGTCGCCCGTGACGCTCGACCACCCCATGATCCCCTAGGTATCACTGATAGTGCCTGCAAGAACCAGTCGGTCGTGGTTAGCGTACAGTACGGTCCTTTCAATCCATATATCCCGATCAGATCAACGACCATTGGTAAATCGAGAGTCGCTAGAGATACGATAGCTATGCGTACATCTTGGAGATCGAATAGTGACATCGCCAGTGTAACTAGGTAAACACATTTACCTAAAACACTTCTAGTACTCTGGCCAGAGATTTATACACTATTATCCCCTCAGATAGCATAGGATATCCACGCATGTCTGCGAGCGGTGAATCCTCGACAACGATGCATCGACTTCTACATGCATCGGGGTCTCACCCAATCCCGACGCCTTATGACCCCAAGTGAGTCGGAAAACGGGTCAAAGTGAGATGCCTATCATGTAGAGTCTCAATGACGTTTCGAGTCGTGAGGACTAATCAGTACAACCAAGACCTCGGACTTATCCACTCGACAAATGGTGACCACTTGGAAAGTCCGAACGAGGGTAGTTCGATAGATCACCATGTCACTATCTATCTGCATGCTCAGATCATCACAATGTTCCCTATCAATGAAACATGGTACTTCGCATCGCAGATACTAGTCTCGAACTCGGGCGGCCTTATCCTCATTTTGATGGCCCAATCGACTAGGAACATGTTCAGAATACACAGAGACTATTAGATGTGTTTCATGATAGCCGTCATACCCACTATCACATCTAACATACGCTTTAGTGTATTCTAGGTCTTTACTCAACACAATTGTAAATCATTACACACATAATGAAAGTAAAGAATGCCATATAAGAAAATGCGAATATCATATATAATGATTGTTTGTACAAGAGTCTATAAAACCCACACGCCACAAGTTGGATAGTTGGGCATCTACTCTAACAATCTCCCACTTGCCCTAAAGCCAACTACTCATCAGACGCAGTCCTATTGTTTCGCGATATTTTTCAAACAATGGTCCAATCAAGGGCTTCGTAAGTGGATCAGCAACGTTGTCCGCAGAGGCGACTCTCTCAACTGCTATGTCACCTCTAGCCACAATATCCCGGATTATGTGGTATTTCCTCAGTATGTGTTTGGATCTTTGGTGAGACCTAGGTTCCTTTGCTTGCGCAACGGCACCCGTGTTGTCGCAGTACACCGAGACTGGACCAACTCCATTAGGAATGACGCCCAACTCTTGGACGAAATTCCTTATCCAAACGGCCTCCTTAGCAGCAGCTGATGCTGCAATGTACTCAGCCTCAGTGGTTGAATCCGCGATGGTGTCTTTCTTGGAACTTTTCCAAGAGACAGCGCCACCATTGAGCATGAATACAAATCCAGAGGTTGATTTCGAATCGTCCACGTCACACTGGAAGCTAGAATCAGTATAGCCTTCCAGTTTCAGTTCACCACCCCCATAGACCATGAACATATTCTTAGTCCTTCGTAAGTACTTAAGAATATCCTTCACGGCCTTCCAATGCAATTGGTCGGGGTTGGTCTGGTAGCGGCTCGTGACACTCAGAGCATATGCGACGTCCGGTCTAGTCGAGATCATGCCATACATAATGCTACCTATAGCCGAGGCATATGGTACACGTGCCATACTCTCTATCTCTTCATCAGTCTTTGGACACATAGACTTGGATAGAGTGACCCCGTGGCACATAGGTAGGTGTCCTCTCTTGGACTCTTCCATAGAGAACCTCTTAAGTATGGTATCGATGTAGGTAGCTTGGGTGAGTCCGAGCATCCCTTTAGATCTATCCCGATAGATCTGTATTCCAAGAATATAGGATGCTTCACCCATGTCCTTCATCGAAAATCTGCTAGACAACCATACTTTAGTTGACTGCAACATTCCTAAATCATTCCCAATGAGTAGAATGTCATCAACATAAAGTATTAGGAATGTCACAGCGCTTTTAACTACCTTTTTATAGACACATGGCTCCTCGAGATTCTTGATGAAACCAAATTCCTTAATTGTTTCATCGAATCTCAGGTTCCAACTTCGCGATGCTTGTTTGAGACCGTAGATCGATCTCTGAAGCTTGCATACCTTATGCTCGCTTCCAACAGATGTGAAACCCTCAGGCTGCGTCATATAGATCTCTTCCTTAATGTTTCCATTAAGGAACGCAGTTTTCACATCCATTTGCCATATCTCATAGTCGTACCATGCGGCTATGGCTAACAATATTCTAATTGACTTGAACATAGCGACGGGCGAGAAGGTTTCATCATAGTCAACACCTTGCCTTTGAGTGTAACCTTTCGTGACTAGTCGTGCCTTGAAGGTCATTACCTTACCATCAGGCCCAAGTTTCCTCTTGTACACCCATTTGCACCCAATAGGAACGATTCCTTCGGGAGGGTTAACGAGAGTCCAAACTTGGTTAGCATGCATCGAGTCAAACTCAGACTGCATTGCTTCAAGCCACAAATTAGAATCAGCATCAGAAATTGCCTCCTTGAAAGTCCTTGGATCAGATCCAACAACTTGATCACCTTGATCATCTTCAAGGAGAAAACCATATCTCTCTGGAGCTCTAGGAATCCTTTCGGATCTCCTAGGTGCGACCATATCTGGTACTGGCTCAGTAGGTGTGGGAGATTTACTTGGTACTTCAATCGGTTCTCGAACCTCTTCGAGTTCTACTATTTGCCCTTTCTATCAAGTAGAAATTCCCTTTCCATAAAGGTGGAATTCCTAGAGACAAACACTTTTGTCTCGCTGGGATAGTAGAAATTGTATCCAATGGAATTCTTTGGATACCCAATGAAGTAGCATTAGATGGATCTCGTATCCAGCTTATCTCCCACTGTCTGCTTCACGTAAGCAGGACATCCCCAAATCCTCATAAATGAGTACTTGGGTGGTTTGGCCATCCATATCTCATACGGAGTTTTATCCACTGCCTTGGTGTGGACATTGTTCAACAACATTACCGCCGTTTCGAGCGCATAGCCCCAAAACAAGGTCGGAAGCTCAGTGAAACTCATCATAGATCGACCATGTCCAACAAGGTCCGATTACGACGCTCCGCTACACCATTGAGCTGTGGTGTGGCCGGAGGGGTCCACTGTGAGAGAATCCCATTCTCTTTCAGATAATCTTGAAACTCAGTACTCAAATATTCACCACCTCGATCAGATCGAAGTGCTTTAATACTTTTGCCTAACTGATTTTCTACTTCAGCCTTGAATTCCTTGAACCTTTCAAAGGATTCAGACTTGTGCTTCATCAAGTACAAGTACCCATACCTAGAGTAATCATCGGTAAAGGTGATGAAGTATGTGTGACCGTATTTAGTACCAATACTAAATGGGCCGCACAGTATGGATCAAATCCAATAGGCCTTGGGCACGTCACCCTTGCCCTTGAAGGGTTGCTTGGTCATCTTTCCTTTCAGACATGATTCACAAGTCGGTAGGGAGTTGATGTCTGACAGATCAAACAATTCACTCCTAACTAACTTGTTCATCCTACTTAAGGAAATGTGACCTAGCCTAGCGTTCCAAAGTTGTGCTGGGTTCAAGTTATCATGTTTCCGTTTAATCGTTGTTGTGTGTGTTTCGACATCGCGAGTTGGAACGTCTTTTAATTTTAAGGTGTACAAATCGTTTATGCGTTCCCCAATTCCAATTAAACATTCATTCTTGTAAATATTGCAAATCGAATTAGCAAACATACAAGAATATCCATCTCTATCAAGCATAGGAATAGAAATAATGTTTTTAATTAACTCAGGAACAAATAAAACGTCTCGTAGCAACAACTTAAAATCTGAAGACAGAAATAAAACAATATCCCCTACAACTACTGCAGCAACCCTTGCTCCATTGCCAAGCCTCAAGTGGGTCTCACCCTCTCTAAGACGTCGACTTCTTGTCATCACCTGCAAATCATTGCAGATATGAGATCCACATCCGGTATCAAGTACCCAAGAAGTTGAATTTAGAGACATATTTATTTAATATAGAACATACCTTTTGCAGTTCGCAACTGCTCGAGGTACTCCTTGCAGTTCCTCCTCCAATGCCCAGCCTTGTGGCAGTGGTGGCAAACATCCTCATGCTTGTTTGGTTTGAAAGCCTTTGCCTTCGGCTTCTTGGCAGACTTTTCCTCTTTCGCAGGAGCAGAACGTTTCTTGCTCTTGCGTCTAGGTCCTTTCTTCGCAGAGGAAGAAGAACCCAGAAGGAGGACGGGTTTGTCCTTCTTTGTAGTCCCCTCGGCCGGTGCAACCTCCATGTATTTACCTCACGTCCAGTAAGGGCCCAATAATATGATGCCGTTTACTATCACGTGTCAAGATTGACCCATCAATGTTGAGTTGTGAAGGACGGTCCCTTTAACGTCCCCAATAATATGAGCCAACGTTAAAGGGAGTTCCAACCGACTCACAACAATTGTCAATGACGTGGACAGCTTTCCGGCATATATGACCCCCTCAATAATATGAGCCGGGCCATGTATACGGGTAGCATCGACGTACACCCATTGTTGATGGAAGGTAGGGTTAATTTAAACAATTTTAAATACCCTTTAGTTCATCGAATAAACATTTATCTTGATATTCGTTTTAAATCAAATTTAAAACGAGGGATTTTATTTTCGAAAAATTTTGGTCTCATGCATATTTAAATCTAATTTAAAACATGCAAACATGCGGATTCAATTACACTATATATCAACATATATAAAGTAACATTGGGATGATCGATCGCGAGAGCTATGCGGTCCGTGGTTTCCAGCCACGGACCTGGGTCCAATCCTAGGGGTAATGCAATATGCAATGCAATCCTATTACAATGCTTTCCGGTTTTACAGATCTTCGGTCTTCTATATCTTGATCGTCATCTCCACCGTCTTCGGATGTCCTCTCACTAAATCTAGTAATTTACATTTAAATTGACTATGACAAATAAGGGATACATTTATCAAGGGGTGGGAACGGGCCACAAACAGGCCCACTTTAAATGATAATCAAATATTAAAAACCGAAATCAAATAAAACCTATTGCATACACCTAACACATTGGGCACGGCTCTCGATCACCCCAATCATGCAATTAATCTAATTAACATGCATAATTAAATAATCTAATTATTTATCGTAAAATCATATTCTAATTACGAAATCGTATTTTACAATAAAATCGTATTTTGCCGA
>KQ996427.1:71822-84645 GCA_001598015.1 Dorcoceras hygrometricum
CCACTCGACAAATGGTAACCACTTGGATAGTCCGAAGGAGGGTAGTTCGATAGATCACCAGGTCACTATCTATCTGCATGCTCAGAACATCACAATGTTCCCTGCCAATGAAACATGGTACTTCGCATCGCATATACTAGTCTCGAACTCGGGCGGCCTTATCCTCATTTTGACGGCCCAATCGACTAGGAACACGTTTAGAATACACAGCGACTATTAGATGTGTTTCATGATAGCCGTCATACCCACTATCACATCTAACATACGCTTTAGTGTATTCTAGGTCTTTACTCAACGCAATTGTAAATCATTACACACATAATGAAAGTAAAGAATGCCATATAAGAAAATGCGAATATCATATATAAAGATTGTTTGTACAAGAGTCTATAAAACCCACACGCCACAAGTTGGCTAGTTGGGCATCTACTCTAACACGTGCTCCCAATTCCATTGGGGCACTTCTAAAATCTGTAATAGACCACCAGGTCTCATCCTTTCCGCCTTAACATGCTGTCAATTCAGACAACACGCAACAAACTAACATCACTCTTCAAACCTGCCCACCAGTAGTGTGGCTTCAAGGCATGGTACATCTTTCTTGCACCAGGATGGACACTATGTCTACTATAGTGTGCTTCTCTCAAGATCTCCTCCTTCAAAACAATCAGATTTGGCACTACCAACCTGCCACGAAATCTCAAACAACCAGCAGAGGAGACAGAATAGTCTCCAACTGTCCAGATCTAACCTTCAACTTCAAGTCATGGATAGATGGATCTATTCTCTGAGCTGCTCTAATACTCGAAACAATCTGTGGCTCAACTTGAAAAGATGACGCCACAACATAATCATCAGATGGGTAAAAACGCCAACCAGTAGAGCTTAGATGCTCATGAACTTTTGAAATCTGCAACGAATCAAGCATAGACACTTGAGCTTTTCTACTCAATGCATCAGCAACTACATTCACTTTCCCAGGTTGATATTGGATCTCACAATAAAAATCCTTAAGCAGCTCCATCCATCTACGCTGTCTCGTGTTCAAATCTAACCGAGAGAAAAGATACTGAAGACTTGTGGTCCGTATACACCACAAACTACTCGCCATACAGATAGTGGCGCCAAATCTTCAAGGCAAAGACCACGGCTGTCAACTCCAAATCATGAATTGGCTATGAAGTCTCATGCGGTTTCAACTGACTCGACCATTTTGCATCAAAACACAACCCAATCCATTAAGCGAAGCATCCGAAAAAATCACAAAACCACCGGAACCTAAAGGTAAAGCTAACACTGACGTTGAAGTTAGCTTCTCTTTGAGCAATTGAAAACTGTTCTTGCATTGTTCCGTCCAAACAAATCTCTTATCTTTCTGGGTCAACTGCGTAATAGGCTTAGCTATACTAGAAATCCCTCAATAAAGCATCGGTAATAGCTAGCCAATCCCAAAAAGCTACGAATCTCTGAAACATTCTTGGGACGTTCCCAGTTCACAACAGCATCTACCTTACTGGGATCAACAGATATACCTGCAGCTGAAATGACATGACCCAGAAACACTACTCTATCCAGCCAAAACTCGCATTTGGAGAACTTAGCATACAACTGCGAGTCTCGTAGTGTTTGGAGAACCAACCTCAAATTCTCTTTATGCTGCATCGGAGTCTTCGAGTACACCAATATGTCATCGATAAACACAATCACAAACTGATCGATGAATTCTCGAAAGTATCGGTTCATCAAATCCATGAAAAATGCAGGGGCATTCGTCAAACCAAAAGGCATAACTAAAAACTCATAATGCCCATACCTCGTACGAAACGCAGTTTTCACAACATCTTCCTCTCGAATACACAACTGATGGTACCTCGAACGCAGATCGATCTTCGAATACACCGCTGAACCTTTAAACTGATCAAAAAAATCATTGATCCATGGTAAAAGGTACTTATTCTTCACGGTAGCCTTATCAGTTGCCGAAAATCAATGCACATCCTCATCGAACCATCCTTCTTTTCCAAAAACAAGATAGGATCTCCCCACGATGACATGCTCGGTCGAGTAAAACCTTTGTCCAGCAAATCACTAAGTTGTACCTTTAACTCCCTCAACTCAGCTGGTACTAAACGATACGGGGTTCGCGAGATAGGGGCAGTACCAGGTACCAACTCAATGCTGAAGTCGATCTCCCTTCTCGGAGGAAAGCCATGAATCTCCTCGGGGAACACATCACGGAAATCTCAAGCAACGGGGATGTCACTAAGCTCCACACACGACGAAAAGGATGCGTCCAAAGCATAGATCATGAACCCAGAGTTCTCCAACGAACATAAGTCTAAACATCTCCATCGCAGAGATCAACAGAATTTTTGATTGGGAATCGAGGCCATAGAATTTCCACTTCTTGCCAGACTGGTGCCGAAAACGCACAACGCCATGGAAACAGTCCACGGTGGACCTAAAACTAGACAACACGCCATTCTCACAATGCCATCGGAATCCCACATCACTATACGAATCAAGTTCGCTACCGACACATTCTCACCAAACCTAAGAATGCCATTCAACAAGATCGCTCGGGAGAACAGGCTCGCGCCGGCAGGAGTCGCAACAGAAAAAACATCACATAAAGAAGTGGTATGCAAACTATGCTCAACCACAAATGAATCAGCTATAAACGAATGTGATGCTCCAGTATCAAAGAATACACGTGCAGGAAAATCAAAGACAGTACAAGTACCTGCAATCACTCCTCCGGGCATGCCCTCTGCTTGCTCCCTAGTCATGGCATTCACCTGTGCATGCTGAGGTCCTGAAAACTGAGGTTGGGAAGACTGTCCGAAACGCGAAGGACTAGGCTGTTGGAACGGCCTATGCTGAGTCTCTCCCACCCTCTACTGCTGAACAGGGAAAGAACGACCTCGAGACGACCCACAACAACAAACCTGCGGTGGGGCAGTGGTGTGCTGAGATCCCGCCAATGGACACACTCTCGCAAAATGTCCATATTGCCCACAAATGTTGCAAACACCCTGAACTCATGTACACTGCGTCAAATAATTTCTGGGTCCAAATTGGCCACAAAAGGTAGCCCTAGGACTACTACTATTTCTCGAACTGCCCGATCCAGAAGAACTAGAACCCTGCTTCTTCTTGAACTGATGGCCACAAGGCCTAAACCTGTGGCGCCTAGACTGTTGCGCTGACTACTGGGGCTGCTGCTGAGATGATTGGGGAAACTGAGGAGGTTGAAACCCTGGAACACTGGGATGTAAACCTTGCACCGCTGGAGGCTGAACCCGAGACCTGCGGTTCCTCAACCCTTCCTCAATGTCCATTGTCTTGTCCACCGTTTCCGCATAACTGTTAGGTGAACTCGCCGACACCAAGGAATACAAATCCTCATTTAGCCCTCAAGAACCGGTTCCTATTCGCCCTCTCTCGGCCAGACACATGAGGAACATAGGCAAGAAGAGAAGAAAACCTTCGAGCATACTCACCCACCAACGTGGTTACCTAAAACAAATTATCAAACTCTTGCTCCCAGGCATTCACATAAGACTCCGGAACATACTCCTGGTGGAATGTTGTACAAAAACTATCACAAGTAATCCCCGCACCAGTCTCCTCGAGCGTACGTGAAGAACCTCTCCACCATCGCTCTGCATTCTTCCTCAGCTGAAAGGTTGCCAGACTCAGTCTGCGCTCATCATCATAGCGCACTCTATCAAACAGTACAGTAATGTGTTGTAACCAAGACTCAGCATCGGAGCTACTATCATCACCATCGAAAGTCTGAGGATTCATACGCTGAAACCTCGCCATGATTAGTTACATCTCATACACATGGGCTGCCAACACATCAACCTCATCATCATCCTGCCTAGCGCGTCTACGTGAGAACCTCTCCACCATCGCTCTGCATTCTTCCTCAGCTGAAAGGTTGCCAGACTCAGTCTGCGCTCATCATCATAGCGCACTCTATCAAACAGTACAGTAATGTGTTGTAACCAAGACTCAGCATCGGAGCTACTATCATCACCATCGAAAGTCTGAGGATTCATACGCTGAAACCTCGCCATGATTAGTTACATCTCATACACATGGGCTGCCAACACATCAACCTCATCATCATCCTGCCTAGCGCGTCTACGAACAGGAGCACTACGCTGAATCTCCTCATTTTGACCCTCAGATTCTACCAGAATCTACCTGGTTGCTCTACCCCTACGCCTAGACGGCATCTAGGCAAATAATAATACAGTAAGATCACACAGCAAATATAGCACATAGTCAAGAACATGCAACAAGAAACAAGGTGCCTAGACTCAAGTGCGATCAAAAGAATTCGAGCTTATCCCAGTTTAAGATCTGATACCAAAAATGTCAGGCCCAGTGCACAACACAGAGATTAACCACGCAAAATACCATCGCATAAGCATTTTAAAAGTGGCTGAAATTTTTTTTTGCTTTGGCCTGACTTAGAAAATATACTTTAAATACAACGATATTCAAAATACTGGTTTTACAACAACATAAAACCAACACAGCAGATACAATAACAAATACAAGCATAGCAAGACTCCATATCAGGGTAAATCCCACTCCAGCAATAGAACATTACATCCTCACGGGGTATTCCCCGGAGACTGCTCTACTGCCTAATATAAATAATATACATAACTTGGACACTCTATCCACCTCAAGGGGCACCACCAGTTGGGCCATCTCCAAGACCAGCTGAGAAACCTGGATAACCTGAACAACACACAGGCAAACAAAACAATCCAACCCCGGAGGGACATGGGGTCAAACCCCAGTACGGAGAGCAACATAAAACAGCAAATAGATAGAACAAGTTATAAATGATATGCGATGCATGAGAACAGGGAGCTCAAAGGATCCAAAGGACTACGCACAACTTAATACTAGACCTGCGAGTGGTCATCGAATGTGTGAGAGAATGGGGGTTACCCAGGCGCTCGATCACACATGGCACCAACCACAAATAGATTACAGGGATGGCCGCAACTCATGTGAGAAATGGGAGCTGCCCATACACTCAATCACACGAAATACCAGCACCAACTAGAGCTGAAAGGCCATATCGCATGTGATAGAATTGGGAGCTACCCAAGCGCTCAATCATACGCATCCTGTCAACAAGGATTATCTCAAAGCAGGCAACAACATATCAGAGGTTCTCACAGCAGGCTGTTAACAAAGGCTCGCAAAGGAATGAGCAGAAGAACATGACATGAGTGTATGCATAATAACAGCTTGCAAGATAACATACACAAAACAAAGGCAAGCAACAACACAGGAGTAACAGCATAAACACTGCTCAACATAACAGCACACGCTCATCTATACACAAGTCCATCTCAAAGCTGTAATCATAAGCTCACATCCGTACCTTAGATTTTTGAGCTACAATTACCACAACAAATTGTCGAGCAACTCAAATCTGAAACTTTCTAAGCCAACAACAACGACAATACTCACAGTACGCACAGAAGCTCTAACTGGGAGCTACGAGCTCAACCAACTCTATTCTACCTTCCTAACACAACAGCTAGCTCTAATCAAAGCACAAGGTAGAATCTTGTACTTACTCGAAGCACTACCTGAGCAGAAGATCCAAATCTGCCAGTCCGTGAACAACGATGCACTTTAGCTTCTTCGCGTTCATTCTCCGAGCTAACCGAAGTCTTCAAAAGAGGTGTAGCAAGAAACGCCTTGGCAAGAGGAGTCCAACGCTACCACTCTTGCTCCAATCGGAGTCTTCTACCTCCGGCAATCGGAGAAGATAAGGTTCGATGAACAGTAACTAGGGTATCGTGAAGAAGAGATTTCGATGTCGGGAGAAAACATATTTTCTAAGTGTCGTGAAATAATTGCGAGACTACAGTCAAAGTTCTCTATATATACAACTTAAGTTTCCCACTCTAATGAACAGTATCCACCGACAACACTTGCTCAAAGCTGATACCCACTCAGATCTGAGTATCACTCCAGATCTGGACCATACGTTAAACCAGCGTGCTACTACCAAACGACGTCGCACCACAATCCAACTAATTCATACACGTGTCTCTCCAAACGGCATCGCATCTCTCCAAACCAAAACACTCAGATCCGACTGACCAGATCTGACACCAGCATTGACCAGCGTTCACTGATACCCAAAACGACATTGCACTGCCTTCCAGCCTAGACAACCCGAAAATCGATCCACACCAAACCCTCAAACCAGGCCGATTCACACAGCGCTAACAACTTATGCATCTCAAATCTGATTTCCTCCAAACGACGGCGTTTCACTACCCGCGCAGGATATTCAACCAACATTCCCAGAATAGCTTGCGATAACCAGATTTGACCACCAACGCAGATTACCATCAACCAGCGCCAAAGCCGAAGTCACCAACCAATACTTCTCAACTCCCAAAATCTACCTACTACTACGCAGAACTCTATAACTGTCCAAAGCTGATTCCAATACACAAATATAGAGACCCGATACGCTCACCAAGCATACCAGCTCAAAGCTGGCCTGTCCCAGATCTGTTTCTGCCAAATCTGGCCTATAATAAAAACCCTATTAATTAAATTAATTAATCCACAATTCTTTCATGTCTCACAATCACAACTCCTTGTGACATAGGAAACACATTTTTGGACTTACCCATAGGACCATGTAGCAACATCGCCCCATGATCCCCTAGGCATAACTGATGGTGTGTAGGTCATGGTTAGCGTACAGTACGGTCCTTTTGTAGGACCGAGCGCCTGCCACTCTAACAAAATCTATAGCTGATGGTAACATTGCAACTCCAATATTTTAAATCGTATAGCTATACAAGCGCCACGGTTCGATCGATCTACCTAGCAAGTGCAATTATTGCACCTTAACAATCCCCCTCCCAATAATTGCACTCCCTACAAACAATGGTAATCAAAACCTTGACCTTGCCTCTGATATCCATTGTAGGACCAAGCGCCTACCACTTTACCAAAAGCTATAGCTGGTGGTAACGATGCAACTCCATGTTGGCGAAGCGGTGGATCCAGATCACGCACCCGGGGTGCAGTGGAAGCTTTAAAAATTTTGATCCTGGGAATGAGCATACACGAAAGAAACAAAAGCTAAACATGCATAAGATGTTTAGAAATATTTACCTTTGGCCGCTTGGTGCCTGGCTCTGACTATTCCTCAAAGGGAGATATCCCTTCAACGGTTGAACATCTCCATTCGTCAAATCTAGTCCACTCCGGTTTCCAAATTCCTTCGCTGCCTTGCACTAGAAAACATAGCGAATTGTCACAAACGGAATATTATCAAAAGATGGCCGGAACAGGGTTTGGCGGCAGGCGGTGGCGACGACGTTGGCTAGCAACGACGATGGCGGGAGGAGGCCGAGAGTGGAGGGGAGGGGAGAGGAGAGTTGTCAACACAACTTGGTACTCTAGTCAAGGGTTTGTTTTTCTTTTCAGAAAGTGTCTCCTCATTGTCATATTTATAGGTAGAGGGATAGAGTATGAGTTGGACAAAACAGAGAACATTTGGTTCAACTCAAACAGCAAACATTTGGTTCAAGTCAAACAGGTAACATTCGTTTCGACTTCCTCGATTGTGGTCTAATCATAATCCCGATCGATGATCAGATATCGCCGATGTGAGACCTGAATCTGTTAAGTAAGATTAATTGTGGAAATTAATCGGTTGATTTGAGATTTTTGTGGTTTAGAATCTCTGTTGGTGTTTTAGTGGCATTTTCGGGTCGATTTCATTCCTTAGAACGATTCTAGTAATTTTCGTATTTTTGAGTTTGGGTGCCTGAGCTGGTGATAGTTTGCTGACGTCACGTTGTGTGTGGGCATCAAAGGCGCTGACGTAAGCCTTGCTGTTATCAGTCGAGAGTATAGGAATCAGTCGCAGGTTGAATTAGCGTGTTTTTGTATCGGGCGAGATACGATGTCGTTGTGAATTTTATATCTGCTGATAACAGATATGTCGACATAAGCATTATTGTTGAGCGTTGTGAGGATGACGTAGACTTTACTGTCGATGGGTGATATTAGCGTAACGTTGTGCGAGAGCTGGCGACAGCAACGCTTACGTGGATTTCAGCAGGAGTGCGCTATAGGATTTCGAAACGGTGACGTTTTGGGAAGCAACAGCTGATTTATATCTGTCAGGAGATAGTTCCTGTAGCGGGTATAAGACATCGTCGTTTGGATTAGTAGAGGCGACGTCGTTTTGAGGATTCAGTCGTGGTTTGTTATCGCATTTGGTTATAGCGCCCAGCTGCTGGAAGATAGGATGACGTATCTTATGCGACGTCGTTTGGGTTAGTCGTTGCGACGCCGTTTTGATTTGCATTAGAGGGCCTTGGTTATCGTTGCTGCTGGCAGCAGCAGGTTGTTGGTTGAAGAGAATGCGTCGACTGATTTTGTCGGTGGAAATGCGCTCCTGCTGATAGCAGCAGTTAAGAGTTTTATAAATAGAAAGACTTGGTCTTTGTTGTGGATTATTGGTTCCCATACTTAGAAATTTTTCCCCGATTGTCGACCTCTGTTTCTCAAACCCTCGTTACTGTTCACCATGAGCTATTCCGGTGAATTCCTGGCGTTTTCGGTGGTTGTTTTGCTCGTGTGAGGTAGCGTTGGACTCCTCTCGAGAAGCTCTATCATTCTTCACCAGTTTTATAATCTGTAATTGGCTAGTTTAGGAACACGAAGTTGCTGCCATTAGAGTGTTGCGTCGACCGGGTAGAACTACTTTCTGGTTTTCAGCTTTTACCAGAGTCTTTGGGATTCCTTGCAGTGCTAATTATAGCTCAGAAGCGTGGGATTTGTGGTACGGGTTGAGCTTGTAAATTACAGCAAGGTGACGGCGTGAATGATTTGTGAGATGGCTTTGCTGGCTAGTATGTTTATCTGCCTGTTGAGGCTGCTGATTTATGAGATGGCTGTGTTTAAGTGTTATGTACTTGCTGATGTTGCTACTGCTTTCGCATATGTTTATATGCTTGTTATTCCAGCATGTGCATACACGCATTTGCATCTCATTCCAGCTTTATTGCCATTGTTTCGTTGTTGTACTTGCTCTGTTTCTTACCAGGATGCGAGGGCGAGCGGCGATACCGCACTCTCATCTCCCTGCTGAGTTATGTTAGCCCCTATGCGCCGAGTGGCTAACTATCACAGTTCATAGGTTGGGCAACAGCAGGTCGAGTTGCTTGATGCATCTGGTATTCGGGTGTTGTGTCCCGGCGAGTGGCTAGCTACCACACTTGGAACACACCCAGTGGCCACAGTTGTTGCAGATTCCGTTGAGATGTGCATTGAGCTCCTTGACTTCCTTTTCGGATGGAGTCATTCGTTGTTGTCCAGCATCTCATGCATGGCATCTGCATTTTATCTTGCTTGTTTACTGCTGATTTATAGTTGCTCTCCGTACTGGGGTTTGACCCCATGTCCCTCTGGGGCTTGGTTTGTTTTCCTTGCCTGTTGTGTTGTCCAGGTTTTACAGCTGGTCGTGGTGCTGGCCCAGCTGGAGGTGCCCCAGGAGGTGGTTGAGTATCCCAGTAGCGTATAACATATATTTATGTATCAGTATTGATAACCAGGGGGATGCTCTGTGCTTTGTCTTTGTATCCATTTGTGGAGTCTGATACATGTTTGTTTGTGTATTGATGCTATACTTGTGTCTGTTGGTTTATTAAACTGGGATTCTATTTTAAGTATTGCGGTTTAAATTATATGTTTTAACTCGTCAGGCCAAAAGCGAAAAATTTACCCACTTTTGATATGCTTCCGCATGTGTTGTATGTTTTTACTCGGTTTAGAGCACGAGGCCTGACATTTTTGGTATCAGAGCTTAAGCTGGGATAAGCTTAATTTCTTTGATCACACTTGAGTCTAGGCACAGTGTTGTGAGTTGTATGTGCTTGACTTATGTGTCTACGTGCTGCATATTTGTGTTATATGCTTCCTATGCTATATCTGTTCTGTTTTGCCTTATCCTGTTGAGTGGATTTTAGATGCCGCCTTGACGTCATGGTAGAGGTAGGGGGCAGTTCCAGGAGTCAGGTGGTCAGAACGAGGATAGGCATAGTGTGCGTACTCAGACTCGCGATAGTTCTGAGGAGGAGGAGGTTGAGGTTCCGCCGCCTCCGGTAGAGAGGATGGATGTGGTTATATCTCGGTTTCAGAGGATGAACCCTATTGTCTTTAATGGCGACGAGTCGAGCGAGGACGCAGATTCGTGGCTCCATAATGTAGTTCATCTCTTCGATCGGGCTCAGTATGAGGATGATCTCTATTTGCGTTTAGTGACCTTGTTGCTGAGGAAGGCCACAGAGCGTTGGTGGTGTGGTGCGTCTAGTACCTTAGTGGATACTGTAGTTGGTATCACTTGGGACACTTTCTGTGAGACCTTCAGGTAGGAGTATATCACCGATTCGTATGTGGCTGCCCGTGAGCGGGAGTTTGAGTTTTTGGAGCAGGGCTCGATGACTGTGCGCGAGTATGCTCGCAAGTTTTCTGCGTTGTTGGTTTATGTGCCGCATGTTGCTGGCCGGGAGAGGGCCAAAAGTACAAGATTTGTGGAGGGCTTGAATGAAGAGTTGTACCAGAATGTTTTGACGAGCAAGCCCAAGTCGTATGCTGAGGCAGTTGATACTGCTATCCACATTGAGGAGGGCATGAGGAGCCTTTGTACGCGCAGGGCGCAGGTAGTGCAGGCAGTGCAGGGTGGTAGACCGGTTGGTCAGGGAACTCAGTCGTCTCAGAGTTCCCAGTCCGCTAATTTTCCTCAGCAGCAGCAGCAACAAATCGCTCAGCAGTCTGGCCATCAGAGGTTTCGACCCGCGGTCAGCAATTCAAGAAAAAGTCTGGTTCAGGGTCTTCCGGTTCAGGCAGTTTGAGTAGTAGCGGATCTCGTACTAATTTTTGTGGCTTTTGTGGTGGGAAGCATCCTTCCAAGCAGTGTGTAGGTGTGCAGGGCTCCTGCAACCTTTGTGGTCAGTACGGGCATTTTGCGAGAGTGTGTCCGTCAGCTGGATCACAACAGACCGCGGCCCAGCCTCAGGGTCGTGGAGGTCAGTCTAGGGGCCGTTCTCAGCAGTTTCAGCATCCCCGTTTAGGTGAGACTCCTTTTAGGCCATTCCAGCAGCCTGGCCCATCGCGTTTTGGGCAGTCGTCTCAGCCTTTCTTCTCAAGACCCCAGCATGCTCAGGTTAACACCATCACGAGAGAGCAGGCCTAGGAGACACCGAGCCGGGTGATTGGAGGTACATGTTTCGTCTTTGACTTTCCTGCTCGTGTGTTGTTTGTCACCGGTGCATCGCATTCGTTTATTTCTGATTCGTTTGTTGTTGACCATGGTCTGTGTACCATCCCTTTGCGCGATGTTGTTTCTGTTTCTACCCCCGGTGGTGTGAGCCTGTTCTCCGAGGAGGTTTTTTTGGATGGTGTGTTGCGGTTTGGTGAGCATGTCTTGTTAGCGAATTTGATCCGTCTGATGCTTTGGGATTTCAATTGTATAGTTGGGATGGATGTACTGTCCAACTACAGGGCCTCCATGGATTGTTTCCATGGGATTTTGCGCTTTAGGCCTTTGTCTGGCGAGTGGGACTTCTACGGCCAGGATTCGCTATCGAAGATTCCGTTGGTTTCCGCGATGGAGATGTTCAGTTTGCTGTCTTTGGGAAATGCTGGCTTTATGATCTACGCTGTGGATGCATCTTCTTCTTCAGGTGTTCAGCTTAGCGACGTTCCTGTGGTACGACATTTTCCCGACGTGTTTCCGGAGGAGATTCCTGGTTTTCCTCCAAGACGGAAGATAGACTTCGCCATAGAGCTGGTGCCTGGCACAGCACCGATTTCGCGTGCTCCGTATCGTCTGGCGCCTGCGGAGTTGAGGGAAATCAAGGTGCAGTTAGATGATTTGCTTGAGAAAGGTTTTATCCGACCTAGTATGTTGCCGTGGGGAGCGCCCATATTGTTTGTGAAGAAGAAGGATGGCTCGATGCGGATGTGCATTGACTTTCGCCAACTGAACAAAGCGACAGTAAAGAATAAGTACCCGTTGCCGAGAATCGATGATCTGTTTTGATCAGTTGCAAGGTTCTGCGGTGTATTCTAAGATTGATCTTCGTTCCGGGTACCATCAGTTGAGAGTGAGAGATCAGGATGTCGCGAAGACTGCGTTTCGTACGAGGTACGGACATTTTGAGTTTTTGGTGATGCCGTTTGGGTTGACAAACGCGCCAGCAGTCTTTATGGATTTGATGAACCGAGTTTTTAGAGAGTTCATAGATCAGTTTGTGATTGTGTTTATTGACGACATCCTGGTATACTCAAAGACTCCGAGGGAGCACAAGGAGCACTTAGAAATTGTTCTTCAGAGGTTGAGAGAACAGCAGTTGTATGCAAAGTTTTCTAAGTGCGAGTTCTGGTTGGAACGTGTAGTGTTTCTGGGTCATGTGATTTCAGCCGAGGGGATTTCGGTGGATCCTAGCAAGGTTGATGCAATTCTGAACTGGGAACGTCCCAGGAATGTGTCTGAGATTCGTAGTTTCTTGGGTCTGGCTGGCTATTATCGTCGTTTTATCGAAGGCTTCTCCAGTATAGCAAAGTCGATGACTCAGTTGACCCAGAAGGACAAGAGGTTTGTTTGGACTGAGCAGTGTGAAAATTCTTTTCATTTCAACTGCGAAAAGTTGACTACGGCGCCTGTGTTAGCTCTGCCGTCCGGATCAGGTGGTTTTGTTGTTTGCTCTGACGTGACGCTCAATGGGCTGGGTTGTGT